>VMDO01008979.1:0-21040 GCA_007922755.1 Pedetes capensis
CACCCCACCCCCGTACCGGAAAAAAAAAAAAAAAAAGCATCCTAGTATGAATGATAAAATTTTGTGATCACCTTAGTTTGCTTTTTTTTTTTTTTTTTCCCTTTTTGGGACTTTCTGTCTCCCTCTTTCTGTTTCTGTCTCTGTCTCTCTCTCCCCACCTGCTTCTTTGTTTTACTTGTTTGTTTGTTTTGGTTCTGGGGATCAAACCCAGGGCCTTGCACATGCCAGGTAAACACTCTGCCTCAGAACCACATCTACAGCCCCCCGATCACACTCGTTCTAAGGAAAGATGTAGACTGACAATAGAGAATTGGGGGATTCCCAAATCCCAAAGTAGGAGTTGTAACTGGTGGAAGGCTAAATGGACGTGGGGCAGTCAAAAACAAACAGACGTCTACTACACTGGCAAACTCCTCGGAGATTTCTTTGTCTTCCATCTTAGCCTTTTTTTTTTTTTTTAGTTTTTTTAGTTGTTGTTTTTTTTTAGTTTTTTGAGACAGGGTCTTGCTAAATGACAGAGACTGCCTCTGGTCTCCAACTTGCGATACTCCTGCCTCCGCCTCCTGAGCCACTGGGATTACAGGCGTGCACCACCGCTCCCGGCTCCCATTTTAGCCTTTAAACTTGCATTGTGTAGGTGAGTAAGACAGGAGCCAGAGGCGTGAGTGAGGGCAGGGTCAAGCGTGAACACCGACTGCGGCCAGCGGGGCAACAGAGGCCCTGGGGCAGAGAGGGCAGCACCTGTTCTTAGGGTAGCATTTGAGGTGGTTGAAGAGGGGGGCCAAGATGGTAGTCTGAGGAGCTGGATGCATGATGCCCACGTGGAAACAGAACAAAGAAGGGGAACAGGCAGGGAAAGGGATGGAAGACGCTGGACCCACAAGGAGGCTACCCCCGGGCAAGGTGCAACCTCGGGTCTCTTTCTACCCTGGCTAATGGCAAGTCCAAGAGAGAGAGAACCATTTAAATAATCTACCCAAACAGCGCCGGCCCAGTGGCGCACGCCTGTAATCCCAGTAGCTTGGGGGGCAGAAGCAGGAGGATCACAATTTAGAGATCAGAGGCAGTCTGCGTAACTCAGCAAGACCTTGTCTCAAAAAGTAAAAAAATGGGCTGGGGGTGCAGATCAGTGGTCCAGCACTTGCAGAGCATGTAAGCTTGAGGCCCTAGGTTCAACCCCCAGTACCGCAAATAATAATAATAATAATAATAATAATAATAATAATAATAATCAGCAGCAGCAGCAGCAGCAGCATCATAATCTAGCCAAACAGACTGTCATCTACAGATTTGACTTTTCTGCTCCAGGTAACGAGATAGTGTTGATCGTCCCCGAAGGCATCTGAAAAGCACCTGTCTATTTAGAAAATGACATTAAATTACTGTATTTGGGCTTCAACACAAATGCACCCTTTCAGGCCATGGTCTTAAGACCCAGAGAGGGAGAAAAAGGTTCTCTGGCCAAAGAGAAGACCGGGGAGAGTCTCTCCCCTCTGGGGGTTCAGGACTGGGGATCTGGTACTGTTGCTTGGACACCCCCCAGGGAACCCGGGACAGCACAGCCCAGTACACTTCCTGTTTCCTCAAGCCGTCCAGAAAACTGCCACCAGCCCTCCCTGACGCCGCACCAGCAGTCCAGGCTGAGCCACCAACACGCAAGACACAGGCTGACTCTAGCAAATACCCTGGAAACTCTGCTTATTCTTACGCTTCCCACAGGACTCAACTGAGCATCACGCGTTAGCCAACTTTGTTAACTGACTAGACTTGGTCCAGCTCAGGGCACATTTGATAAAGGCTGAAAACATCTCCTTATACAGTCACATTTGCTTAGGGACTCTGCCTCCCCATAAAGAGAGTTGTCCTGGGGGTGACGGAGCCATAAGCCTCAACACATAAGTGTCTTGACCTCTTTCAACATGCCAGTAGAGACAGAAATCAAATATACCCCAATCCCCACAGAGATTCCATCAGGAATGAAACTTTTTTTTTTTTGCGGTACTGGGGGTTGAACCCAGGGCCTCGCACTTGCATGCTCTGCAAGTACTGGACCATTGAGCTGCACCCTCAGCCCATCTTTTTACTTTTTTTTACCTTTTGAGACTGGGTCTCGCTAAATTACACAGACTGCCTGTGGTTTTGAACTTGAGATCCTCCCGCCTCCACCTCCCAAGCTGCTGGGATTATAGGCATGCGCCACTGCCAATGCGCCCGGCTTAGGAATGAAACTTTCATAGACAAGTTTAAGGAAAATGGGAAAGTTCCTACTTGTAATTCCCTCACAAAGGCCTCTCTCCCTACAAGAAAATAACTGCAGCCTGATGGGAGTATTGTTATGATGATAAGCAGAAAGGGTAATCACCAAGCCACCGAAGCCCCCCCGTGGACTTTACCAACAAGGTGCCACAGGAGAGGGGCCACTTTTCCATCTCAGAGTGCATTCCCCACGGTGCCTTGATTTTGAAGTTTTCTGCTTACATGTTTTAATGATAAATAATTATAAATTGTAACTGTAATTATAAATTTTCCCGTCACTAAATTTTTGTGTTGTATTTAGAAAGAAATTGAAATACAATCGACTAAAAGAACATTAAAACCTCCATTACTAAGAGATAATCTTTAGTTATAAATTGGCATATGTCTTTACAATCATTTCTCAGTGCATATATGAGTAACTGTTTTATTTACAAAGCAAGAGAACAGTGGGGTTTGGATGTGTTTGGTTTTGTTTTAGGTTTTGGTAGTGCTGGGGGTGGAACCCAGGGCCCTATGCATGCTTAGGCAAATGCTCTTCCACTGAACTATACCTCAGCCCTAAGGCTTATTCTCTCTCTCTTTTTTTTTTTTTTGGTACTGGAGGTTGAACCCAGGGCCTCGCGCCTGCATGCTCTGCAAGTGCTGGACCACTGAGCTGTGCCCCCAGCCCATTTTTTCACTTTTTCAGACAGGGTCTCGCTAAGTAACACAGACTGCCTCTGGTCTCGAACTTGCAATCCTCCTGCCTCTGCCTCCTGAGCCGCTAGGATTACAGGCGTGTGCCACTGCGCCCGGCTCCTAAGGCTTATTCTTATATTGAAATTTTTTTCTTACTTACATAACAAATATATCGCCGCTTAAAAAAAGCATACACATTTTTCTCCATGAACGTGTCCTCCTTCATTTAACCAATCACCTAGTATCGAAACCTTGTATTGTTTCCCGGTCAGTGCTCCTGCCTCGGCCTCCTGAGGGCTGAGATTAGAGGCCTGCACCGCCTCCACGCATTGTTTTCTAGCTTTGCTGCCTTTTAGCAACTGTGGCATTGCACCCATGAGGATGGATGTGCTCCATGGGGTGCCTGGTGCTAACCCAGTCTCCAGAAGGGTTGCCAGCCACCCGCAGCACAGAACAGAACCATTTCTTGTGCTTTCACACCCGGTAGAATTTTCAGGATGACGGTTCAAACTAGACAGGGTTGCAGCCCCTCACAGCACATGCGTCTAACAGCTGGGGAGACCTCTGCTTTTCCTGCTGGGCATCTCTTCTTGGGCTGTGTCACTGTCCACCAGCGACAGCACCCTAAGTGCTCAGGAGCACAGGTGTGGCCTGGGGCTGGCCTACCTGGGTCCCACTCCAGTCTCACTCGTCATCTGGTTGATCTGGAACAAATGACTGCACCTCAGTTTTCCAATCTGCACAATGGGAGCAACATTTAAGTCATGCAATTATAAAAACTAAATGAGTTGCCAGGCGAGGGTGCGCACACCTGTAATCCCACCACTTGGGAGGCAGGGGCAGGAGGATCTCGAGTTCTAGGCTGGCTTGAGCTACATATCAAGACCTTGTCTAAAAAACAAAACAACAAAAATGAAAATTAAAACAAATGAGTATTAGCTGTTGTTGTTAGGTGCCATTGAGTCAGATCTGACTCATGGTGACCCTGGTAGAGTTTCCAGTGGCTGTTTCAGGATTGCTTCGGGGGTGGGTTGCCACATCCTATTGCCATTTTGTGGTCCTGGGGATCGAACCCAGGGCCTCAGAGAGAGCAGGGCAGCGCTCTACCAACCGAGCTACACCTCAGCCCATCAGCTATTATTTGTCCTTAAAAAAAAACACAAGCGCTGGCGTAGTGGCGCACGCCTGTCATCCCAGCGGCTCGGGAGGCGGAGGCAGGAGGATCTCAAGTTCAAGACCAGAGGCAGTCTGCGTAATTTAGTGAGACCCTGTCTCAAAAAAGTAAAGAAAATGGGCTGAGGTGCAGCTCCATGGTCCAGCACTTGCAGAGCATGCAGGCGCGAGCCCCTGGGTTCAACCCCCAGTACCAAAAAAAAAAAAAAAATTTAGTCCAACACCAAGCGTGAAGCCTAATGTCAACTATGACTTCAGGTGGCAGGATGTGTCAGTGCAGGGTCCGCTGTAAACATGGACCGCTGTGGGGGAGGCTGCTAGCTGAGGGGCTGTGCCCATGGGAGCAGAGGCTACGCGGGAGAGCGCTCCCTTCATTTTCCTTTCTTTTGAGACAGGTCTCACTGTACAGCCCAGGCTGGCCTTGAACTCATGTCAGTCCCACCGCCTCTACCTCCACCTCCCTACCTGGCTAATAGTGCTCATACTGCTGTCTTCATTTTTGGTTTTGATGCTGGCAATCACACCCAGGGCCTGGTGCATGCTAAGTACCCTCTTTACCGTGAAGCTATTCCCTTAGCCCCTTCCTCTCAATTTTGCTGTGATGTGAACCCAAAACTACACCAAAAGTCTTTTTTTTTTTTAAGTGTGTTAGTGGTGGGTGCAGTGGCACAGGCCTGCAATCCCAGCACTTGGGAGGCAGAGGCAGGAGTGTTAGAAGTTCCAGGGTGGCCGGGCACGGTGGTGCACGCCTGTAATCCCAGCGGCTCGGGAGGCAGAGGCAGGAGAATCGCAAGTTCGAGACCAGAGGCAGTCTGTGTAATTTAGCAAGACTCTGTCTCAAAAAAGTAAAAAAAAAAAAAAAAAAAAAAAAATTGGGCTGGGGGTGCAGCTCAGTGGTCCAGCACTTGCAGAGCATGCAGGCATGAGGCCCTGGGTTCAACCCCCAGTACTGGGGGAAAAAAAAGAAGAAAAAGAATTTCCAGGGTAGCCTGGGCTACATAATGAGACCCTGTCTCCAAAAAAGGACAGAATAAGGGGGTGGGGGAAATTTGAAAGCGTTCCTGCTGGGCACTGTGGCACAGTCTTGAAAGGCAATTTGGGAGGCTGAGGCAGGAGGATCACAGATGTAGGCCAGAGGCAGCCTATGCAACTTAGCAGTCTCAAAATAAAAAATAAGAAATGGACTAGGGTGGATCCCAGTGGTGGAGCACTTGCCTAGCATCCACGAGGCCCTGGGTTCGTTAAAGCGAGCATACATTTTCCATCTACTTTGCAAATCTTTGCCTTGTCCTCCTTTGTCAGAATTTTTCATCTTTAGTTGAGAGATTTGACAAGCCTAGAGAAGAAAGTCTTTAAAAAGATGCTATTCTGTGCAGATGTGGACAATGTTACTTTAGTGGGTGTCTCATAAAGGATTTGGTCAGCGGGCCCCTCGAAACAGAGGCTAGAATGCTTTTCCCATTGGGCAGGGTGCTCCTAGCCCTGCGCACACAGCCTCAGTGCAGGGTTTAATCTTTTCCTGTGACTCCTCCTCATCGAGAGGAGAATGGAAAGACCGTGGAGGGCCTTGAACTCGATGGTGTAAAGGAGAAAGGAAGGTCATTGCTCTTGTTTTCCCAAAGGATAAACATTACCAGGAAGTAAATTTAGGCTTGACCTGAGAAGGAACTTTTTATCCACCCCCAGGGACTGCAAGGCGGCAAGGTCACCTGAGCAGACACAGACATGGAGCAGAGGCTGCGGCACCCCTGGACGCCAGGATCAGAGGACAATGTAAGAGGCCTTTTCCTCCAGATTCAGTCTATGTGAATGTTCCTGCCTCCTCAGAGGCCGGGTCAGAGGCGCTGGCAGCCCAGGAGGACTCTTCCTCTTCTGGCGTCAGACTGACAGGCTCCCTGGGAACGCCTAGGATGAGGGGTGGCCGGCATGTAAGAGGGGAACGCCGGTGTGTTAGCCATTTGCATCTGGCCATGCTGTCCAGCCAGCCAAGTTCATCTCCTGCTCTTCCAAAGGGCTCCCTGGCTATTGCTGTGGAATCGGATGATTTCAGTGTTTGCCTGGGGGAAAAAAAAGAAACAGGCCACAAATTTAGAAGCCAACTAATTTATTTGCAGAAATACTTAGGAAGATTAGTTGGAGTAATTATCTTCTCTGTAAATGTAGAGAGCTAACGTTCCATGCAGACTGGGGAATCAATCCCCCCAAGTCCCAGATAGTACTCTGTGTTTATCTCAAATAAGGATAAAGGGAGCCAGGTGTGGTGGCGCATGCCTGTAATCCCAGCGGCTGAGGAGGCGAAGGCAGGAGGATCGCAAGTTTGAGACCAGAGGTAGTCTGCGTAACTTAGCGAGACCCTGTCTCAAAAAGTTAAAAAAATGGGCTAGGGGTGCTGCTCAGTGGTCCAGCACTTGCAAAGCATGCAGGCGCGAGGCCCTGGGTTCAACCCCCAATACCGCCAAAAAAAAAAAAAAAAATTAGGATAAAGGTACACATGGAGACCCTGCTGAACCTCTCCCTTGTGACTTCAAGGTGGGGTCATGGTACACAGTAACCCCCTCTTTCAGGACCTGTGTTGTGAGACCGCGGCCTTGGTATTGGCTTGCGTTATTTATTATCCTCCTAAAAATGGGTGCCATCTCAAGAAAAGACTGCCTTAAATCCGTCCTGAGGACCCCACTCACCTCCACTGGGGATGGAATTAGGGCCTCAGAGGGGGCACTCTGCCCAGAGCTACATCCCCAGCCCTGGGAAGCACGTTTGACAGAGCCGTCCCTGTGGTATCAGAAACAGAGTGATTCGCCATCGCATGCCTGTAATCCCCCAGCTACTCAGGAGACAGAGGCAGGAGGACCACAAAGACGAGGCCAGAGGGGGGAGGGGGGAAGCATAGAGGAGGGTAAGGGGTAACCTATATGAATAATGCTTATCAAATTGCATATATGAAAATTGTCACAACGAAAAGCATGTCAAAATGAATCACATTATGATGTACATTAAAAATTTCTAATAAAAAAAAAAAAAAAAAGACAAGGCCAGAGGCAGCCTGCACAACTTAGTAAGACCCTGTCTCTAAAAATAAATAAATAAATAAATAAATAAATAAATAAATAAATAAATGCGGACCAGGCATGATGGTGCACGCCTGTAATCCCAGCACCCAGGAGGCTAAGGCAAGAGGATTGATGCATCTTTGAGGCCAGCCAGGCTACACATCGAGACCTTGTCTCAAGAAAGAAAGGAAGGAAGGGAGGGAGGATGGAAGGAAAGGAAAGAAAAGAGAGAAAGAAAATATGAAAAAGGGGCTGGGGGTGCAGCTCAGTGGTAGAGCACCTGCCTAGCATGTATGAGGCCCTAATCTCAACCCCCAGTACTACACATAATAATAATAATGATAATAACAACAAGAGATAATAATAATGATAATAATAATTAATAATAATATGATAATGAGTCATGAGAGGGTAAGGGAGAAGTTAACATGAGCGATGTACCATGAAATGCATGTATGGAAATGTCATAATGAGTACCTTTAAGTTATACATTAAAAATTACTAATAAGGTTAAAAAGGAAAAAAAAAAAACAATAATAGGCCATTGGTTTGGAACACCCCATGGGACAGTAAAGTACAAAGGTGTCCGTAAGAAAGAAAATGGCTCGAGCAACTGGCTGCCACCCTTCCCTACCTACAGCCACCAAGAGTTTCCCCTTTCTTAGACTGTCAGTCTCTCTCTCTCATGCGTGCTTTTTGTCTCTCTGTCTCTGTCTCTCTCTGTTGTTTGTTTTGCTTCTGAGAAATAGCCTCACCACGTAGCCCAGGCTAGCCCTGAGTACGTCATCCTCTGCCATCACCTCCCGAGGGCTGGGATGGCAGGCATGGCCTCTTTCATTTTAATCTAAGCATCTAGCATTAAAATGCTGTTAGGGAAGGAAGCCTCCTCCCCAGCCCCGTCCTCTAGGGAGTACCATAAAATAGAAATTGTCATTCTCCTAACCACAGTCATTACTGTGGCTCAGAGCCCCAGACCCCCAGGGCAACCCTTCCACTGGTAAACAAGAGGATCCAAACCCCAAAGCATTTCTGGACTAACCAGAAACTCTCAGGAAGCAAGCTGTTGGAGGAGTCTGCCCTCCGCAGAGCGGCCTCTAGGCCTGGCCTGGTCCTCCTCCTTTGCTGACGGTCTTTGTGTCACTCGCATCCTGAGGCGGTCATCTTGACAGGGACAGTTCTTAACGTTGATTTGCACTGCTTGCATTTTCAGCAGCTCCCGTTTCCAAATTCCTATAATGTTCACTTAATGCAATTGTGTTGGGGTTCGGCTCAGGCCCGGCAGAGGTCAGAACCTTGCTCTGACACCAAGTGGGTATAGGGAACCCACTGGACCGGGTTGGTGTAGTGGACGGAGGCGCCAAAGAAGGACCTTGGGAAACCTTCTGCGGGAAACAGGAGAGGGAAAGTTTGTTGGGTTACTCCTCAATTGGGGTGCAACCAGCAAGCAGCCCCTGTCAAGTGCTCAAGTGCTAGCTCTAAGCCTGTAGTATAGAATGCTGCAGGCTCACTAGTGGTACAGCTCAGCCTTAAAGGCACAGCTACAAGAAGTTGGTGTTTCGCTGGGCTGGAGGTCCTGTGGTCTTGACTCTCACAGCTCACCTTCTCTGCCTCCCTCCTTCTCAAGGGTGGGAGGAATTGGGAGGCTCTTCGTGGCTTGCTCGTAGCCTTCGGCGCTTCAGGGCCCCTGGTCTTGACGCGTCATCTTGCTAGGTGGTCTTCCATAGGATTGGGGAGCGCTGGGTCAAGGTGATGGGGTCCGGTAGCAGGTGAAAACAAGAGGGTCCAGGTGGGGTCCAGGAGCTTGCTTATATAGGCTCCTGGGAGGGGTGTGTACCAGGTTAGCCAATCAGGGTACATTCCTGACAGGTACAGCAGGTAAACTGTCATACCTGCCAGGTAGGGGCAGTTATTTAACTGGGGTGCTAGGGGTAGCCAATCAAAATTGAGGTGCTTGTGGCTGGTCAGGCTAGTCAGGGGCCATCTTTGCTCACTTGATGGGAGGGGGGATAAAGGAGTGAGTAGAATGTAGCCTGAGTGTTAGCCCCTCATGCTGGTTAGAGGGACCCTATTTATGGGGTGCTTTAAAAATCCCCAGCACAATTGGTATGTCTTGGCCCACTCTCTTCCAGCAGACCCAGACCAGACATCACTCGCATAGAAATAACATCCTCACTGCTAATCAGTCAGCTGACACCACTGCTCAGGGCGAGCGCCAGCCCCATTTTTCCAAGGCCTTAATAATTAACTCTAGTTAATCAAATATTCTAATTCTATCCTGAAATGGATGCCATCACAAGAAAGACCGTCCTTAAATCAAGTCCCTAGGGAGAGTATTTTGGTGGAACTATAATATTCTAATTCTAGTTAAGATATTGAACAGTGCAGCCATGGATAGCTTTCCATTTTTCTTTCCACTCCTCACCCCTAAAATGCTAACTTTTTTTTTTTTTTTTTTTTTTTTTTTTTTTTTTTTTTTTTTTGCAGTACTAGGGTTTGAACCCAGGCCCTCGCGCCTGCATGCTCTGCAAGTGCTGGACCACTGAGCTGCACCCGCAGCCCACTTTTTTTTTTTACTTTTTTTTGAGACAGGGTCTCGCTAAATTATGCAGACTGCCTCTGGTCTCGAACTTGCGATCCTCCCGCCTCTGCCTCCCCAGCTGCTGGGATTACAGGTGTGTGCCACCGCACCTGGTAATGCTTATATTTTAAGAGGGGCGTTCAGTACTTAAACCAGTGTGCATTGCTGGGCACGGGTTCTTTGAAAGCCGAGGTCTCCCTTGTGAGAGGTTCTGAAGGGCATGAGTTCTACATCCTGAGTGCACCCTGTCTCCACTCTGTTTACCAGAATAGTCCTGAAGCTTATGAGACTGTGAACCTTTGTGATGTTGCTGCCTAACAGGGACCGGTAGGCACAAGGTGAGCCTCTGTCAAAAGGGCGAAGGAGCCTTCGAGAGGCCACGTGCTGGGACAGGCTGCCTTAAACCAAGGGCTTAAATGGTGTGGTGATTCTAAATGCCAAGTTCGGGAGATGTGCTTTTACTCCCTCTTACTGCACTTCAGGGGCTGCGATTTAGCTCAGTTGGTAGAGCGCTGCTCTGCAGTCTCTGAGGTCCCGAGTTAGATTCCCAGCACTGCAAAATGGGAGAAGGACGTGGCAACCCACTCCCAAGGCAATCCCGAAACAGTCAGCCATTGAAAACCCTACAAGGGTTGCTATGAGTCGGACTCGACTCAACGGCACCTAACAACAACAACAACTGCACTTCAGGGGCTGGGATTTAGCTCAGTTGGTAGAGTGCTGTGCTGCAGTCTCTGAGGTCCTGAGTTCGATTCCCAGCACCGCAAAAGTGGGATGAAGGATGTGGTAACCCACTCCCGAGGCAATCCCGAAATGTCAGCCATTGAAAACCTTATGAGGGTCACTATGAGTCGGACTGACTCGACGGCACCTAACAACAACAGCAACAACAACAACTGCACTTCAAATCACATAACAAAAGTCAGATGTCCCCAGAAAGTCACTCCTACTGTGGCAGAGGCTCAGTCCACTGGAATATAAACTCTCCGGAGAAAGGGATTAATTATTGCTTAACGAATGAATTTTAATAAATGAATACTACGTTAAGTATTAGAGACTCCCCCAGCTAGAAGAAATTCTTAGAAGTCTTCTATTCTAGCCCTTACTCTATAGTTTTTTTGTTTGTTTGTTTGTTTTTGCGGTACTGGGGGTTGAACCCAGGGCCTTGCACCTGCATGCTCTGCAAGTGCTGGACCACTGAGCTGCATCCTCAGCCCACTTTTTAACTTTTTGAGACAGGGTCTTGCTAAGTTATACAAACTGCCTCTGGTCTCGAATTTGCGATCCTCCTGCCTCCGCCTCCCAAGCCGCTGGGATTATAGGCATGCACCATCACGCCCTGCCCACTCTATAGTTTTGAAGAAACTGAGACCCATAGAGAAGTGGGTGGCTGGCCTGAGACCAGCTACTATATTAGTAGCAAAGGGTCCTCTATGCCTGTTCTTCCTAAGACAGTCAGCTTGGGTTGTTGCCAACTATGTGCCAATGCCATACTGCTCTACCCATGAAGCAACTTTTTCAAGGCAAGCAAAACTCTGTGCAACCACCGTCGTTAACCTATCATTAAAATACCAACAGTTATATCACAGATATATGTTTAATATTATTAGCTCCAACAACGGAAATGGCCAAATGTCTGAGGGATTTTTAACTCGAGTATAACTACTTTAACAGTCAAATTATCCAGGGGTTTTCTCCCTCCATGTTACAGAAGTTGTTGTTGCCTCCCTGGGAAAGCTCTGAAGAACCCTCTTTTCCCTTCTGCAATTGACTCGTTCCTCAGGGAGGGGTGGGGGTTTTGTTTTGCTACCAGAAGGAGGAAGGATCCTTGACAAACTTCTGGCCATTCCTGGTGGAAACCAGAGATATTGCTCTGCTGCCTGGAGTATTGAGCCAATCTGTGGAAGGCCTGAGGGACTCTCCCTAACCTGTCCCTGCCAATTGTCTTCCCTTCACAATTGCCAAATCTAAATCAGTAAGAGATCATGTGATGGAATTTTAAGAGCTACAAATTGGTCCTTATGTCCAAAAATGTTTTCCCTACTTATTTTCCTGTTACTAATTTCTATAATAAGATTTTAATCATTCAGATTAAAGTCTTGACTATGCCTTCAAGTTTAGAAAATATCATGGTCTGTACAAGTTGGGAGTTTGGGTTGGTGCTTAAGAGCACAAACTTAAAGCCAGAGAAGAGCGGAGTTTGAATTCCAGCTTTGCCATTCCTTAGCTGTAGAGCCACAGGCATATCATACCACCTTTTATTCCCAAACCTGTAAAATGGGTAGCGTGATACCTGTCTCATAGATATGTTCCAAAGATAGCCGGGCATGGTGATGCATGTCTGTAATCTCAGTGGCTTGGGAGTCGGAGGCAGGAGGATCACAAGTTGGAGACCAGAGGCAGTCTGCATAACTTAGCAAGACCCTGTCTTAAGAAGTAAAAAAAAAAAAAAAAAAAAAAAAAAAAAAAAAAAAAGGGCTGGGGGTGTAGCTCAGTGGTCCAGCACTGGCAGAGCATGCAAGAGCGAGGCCCTAGGTTCAACCCCCAGTACCGCAAAAAAGAAAAAAAAAAGAAAACAGAAATGTTCCAAAGATTACAACAGTGAGTATAAAAACAATACCACAGTCTGACTTGATAAATAGTGACCATCGTAATCCTAGGGAATGTCTCTTTCTGTCCCTTATTTTGCCAAATTAAGGAAAGGAGCATTCGGAATCCCAGCTCCATTTAGATCGCAGTGCCGACCAGGGTCTTGAATGCTCTTCAGCCTTCAACTTGAACCCACTTGTCCTATGGTTTCCAACGCCAGGGCAAGCTCAGCACAGACCTTTGGAGAGCTGACTAAAACGGCAAAGGTTGCCTCTACTAGCGAGGGCCACAGGAAGCACCAGGAGAAAGGCATCCAGGCACATTTCAAAGCATAGAGAAGGATGTCACCAACTTTGCAGTTCTGCTGAGGGGCAGCTCAGGCTACCTCTCACTATTTTCTCATTCTGTGGGCCAATCAATTAAGCATTATTAAAGTAAAAACATCAACAGGTATGTAGCACTGCATCTATACATTCAGAGGTGGCTCATCGTTCAGATTTATTCAGTTGCCATTTATAAAACAGGACCAATAGCTGGGTGCGGTGGCGCATACCTGTAATCCCATTGGCTCCGTAGTTGGAGGCAGGAGGATCGCAATTTCAAGACCAGAGGCAGTCTGCGTAACTTAGTGAAACCCTGTCTCAAAAACTGAAAAAAAATGGGCTGGGGGTGCTGCTCAGTGGTCCAGCACTTGCAAAGCATGCAAGCACGAGGCCCTGAGTTCAATACTCAGTACCACACACACACACACACACAAAAAAAAAAAAAAAAAAAAAAAAAAAAACGGGACCAGAGCTCATGTATTGGCCCCATGTTGTGAGGGAGGCACTGTGCTGACTTTTTGAGGTGCCCGATGAATGTGACCTGATGCCTGCCCTCAGGCAGCTCACAGGAGAGAGGAGAGGACCCCCAAACAATTGCAGGGTGATAAAAACCTCAGAGCAAGGTGGAGCCATGGAGAAATCTCAGCACCTCCGGAGCTCTTCCAGGAGACACCTGGCTCGGGGGGAACCTCCTGAATCAGGGACGTGTTCCAGTTGAAACAGGGAAGAAAGGAGCAAAACTATCAGAAATGGTGGAGCCTTGGTTAAGACCTCTGGCTCCAGATGGTCTAGTTGTGACACTAACCGGCTCTGTGACCTGAGGCAAATTGCTTAATGTAACCCTGCCTCAGTGTCCTCCTCTGCAAAATGGAGTGACAGGGTTATCCCCCAGGTCACTGCAGGATATGGAGTGTTTAGCATGCCACCTGGCCAAGGAAACTTTGTAACTAGGCTACCACCATTAGCAAACATATACGGGCTAGCCTGAATCTAATGCAGTGTTGTTTGGATAAACAAATTAACAAGTAAAACAAGCAAACAAAACAAAACAAGGTGTCTACTGATCTAAGTGATTTGTATCCCTTTCGTATCTTTGCCAGCACCCAATAACATTCAGATCCTCAGTACTTACACTCCACACCAATCCAGTATCTTGTGCTATAGTGTTGTTGTTGTTAGGTGCTGTCGAGTTGTTTCCGACTCATAGCGACCCTCATAGGGTTTTCAATGGCCGACTATTTCGGGATTGCCTCGGGAGTGGACTGCCACGTCCTTCTCCCATTTTTTCAGTGCTGGGAATCGAACTCGGGACCTCAGAGACGGCAGAGCAGTGCTCTATCAACTGAGCTAAATCCCAGCCCTGTGCTATTGTGTAGCCTTTGCTTAATATAATCATTCACCTAGGAGTGAAGGAAGTGGCTGTCAGCACATCCATTTGGCCTCTCTAAGATCTTAGTTTCTTCATCTACAAAGTGAGAGGGTTGTACTATTTTATCGTGAATGCTTTTCAAACTCTAGTTTTCCATGCTGTTATTGCTAGCTGCGTCCATGACTAGTGAGGTAAGGCAAAGCTTAGGGACTACAGAAGTTGAAAATAAATTCCAAGAGAATAACAAAAAAAAAGAAGAGGAAGAAGAAGAAGAAGGAGAAGGAAAAGGAGAAAAAGGAGAAGAAGAAGAAAAGAAAACAAGTAAAAAAGGGAAAAAAGAATCCATGTGAAGTGACTCTGATGTTCGAGGGCTTTACACAGATGACTCCGCTTAGCCAGTGAACACGGCGTTGAACTTACACTGAGTCTCAACACACCGAAAGTGACGCTGATGAATGGATTATCTGGAGTCTTCCGTGCTGTCATCAAGTGCACCTGTGGGTCATAATGAAAGACCCCATCTAAAAAGACCCCACCTAAAACTAACTGCCTGGGCCAGGACAGAGAGTCCCATATCAGAAAGAGCCAGAAAGAAGGACAAGTCCCATATCAGGTCAAAGCCAGAGAGCGGGAAAGCCCCGTATCAGGTCTGGCAGTAACCGCGAACCGCGCTTTTTGAAATCCCCGCGCGCGCGCTTTTCAAAAATCCCCGCCACGATCCCGCGCCTTTTAAAATTCCCGCCCCCGCGCCTTTTGAAGTTCCCGCCATGACCCCTGAAATGTTTTAAATCAACCAATAACCATGCTTCTGCTTCTGTACCCGCGCTTTTGCCTATAAAAGAACAACCGCCCTTTGCCCGGGACGCTCAGTCATCTGGAGTGTCCGCAGGCGCCTGTGTGAACAATAAAGCTGCCTCTTGCGTTTGCATCCTGTGGCTCGACCTCGGTCCTTGGGCTTGGGTCTCCGCTTAAGAAGGATACCCTCCGGGGGGTCTTTCACTAGACAGCCAAGGCAGCAAGATGAGCAACAGGAAAGTGAAGAAAGAGTCTGCAGGACAAGGCCAAGCTGGGTAACATCCAAGGGGCCTGGGGCCCCGAAAGAACCAGGACTGAGCCAAAGAGGAAGCCAGCAGTCCAGGAAGTCATAGGACTAAGCAGCAGATACAGAGGGACAGCGAGCAACACGAATGAATATGTGAATACGTAGGCTGCCGTCAAGCGTCAGCGAAGCAGGGGAGAGTGGGAAACCACAGAGCAACACGAGCTCCACAGACGCTTTCCTCGTGAAGCACGTCCTAGGCCGGCGAGAGGCTTCTCACAGGCTTCCTGTCAAGGCAGAGCACTCTAAAGACCCTGCCACCAAGGCAGACGTGATGGCACGTGCCTGTGATCCCAGCACTCTGGAGGCTGAGACGGATCACAAGTTCAAGGCGAGCCTGGGCTGCACAGCAACATCCTGTCTCCAAAAGAAGGAAGACAGAAAGACTCAGCCGGTGTCATCATGGCCACGATCAAAGGCAACGGCACAATGGCATCTAAATATGGAAAGTATGTGGGCTGAAAAATAGGAGCAGACCTTTAATGTTGCCCAGACCAAGAGTGAGGCATCTGGGGACGTTATAAACTTAGGTACAGTGGTAAACAAACGGGCCCAGGAATGCAAGACACACTTTCATAGGGCTGGGGGTAGCTCCGTGGTAAAGCCCTTGCCTAGTTTGTGCAAAGCCCTCGGTTCGGTCCCTAGCACTGATTGTTGTTTTTAATTTTTAATTGATGGGTAGGAATTGTACATACTGGGTAACTGATTCAAATTCACAGGTGAGACTATGGGAATACGGAAGAGGACCACCTCACCCAAATCTAGATTAGAGGATTCTTTCTGGAAGAAGCAACACTGACCTTAATGTTAAAGGATGAACGGGAGTCTGTTAGACAAAGTCGTGGAGGAGTCAGAGAGGGTGTGCAGAGGGCTGGCAGAGACTGTGCCGATTCAGGTATCGGCAGATGGAGGGAGGCATCCAGTCTAAGAATCATAAATATTAAACTAGCTGGGCGCCATGGCGCATGCCTGTAATCCCAGTGACTCACAAGATGGAGGCTGAAGGATGGAAAGTTCTAGGCCAGAGGCAGCCTGAATTACTTAGTGAGACCCTGACCAAAAGAAAAAGAGAAAGAAAAGAAAAGAAATGTAAACTAATAAAATAGATCCATGTCCTGTAATTAAACAAATAATTCACAGAACAAGGAGAAACAGACAAGTCTACTGTTATCTTGGGAGATTCTGATATCCTTCTTTAGTAATTAATAGAATAAGCAAAGGAGGAGGAGGCAGAGGAGGAGAAGAACAAATACGATTTAAATGACAAATCTAAGAAATGACCCAAGGGCTGGGCATAGTGGTGAACACCTGTAATCCCAGCATCTTGGGAGGCAGAGCCAAGGATCTAGAGTTCCAGACTAAAGGCAGCCTGTGTGATTTAGCGAGACTCTGACTCAAAATAAAAAACAAAAAGCAGGCTGGGGTTGCAGCCCAGTGTTAGAGCACTTGCAAAGTATGTGTGAGGCCCCAAATACTACAAAACAAACAACAACAAAAACGATATAAATAGAGCGTGTGACACAAAACAGAAGCACCCAGACTTCTTCAAGTATGCGGGGAACATTTATAACAATTGATCACATACTGTGACATGAAGGAAATGTCAACCAGAAAATGATTAAAATTATGCAGAAGACAGCCAGGCACGGTGGCACATGCCTTTAATCCCAGCAACTCATGGAAGCAGGAGGATCACAGCAAATTCGAGGCCAGAAGCAGCCTGTGTCATTTAGTGAGACCCTGCTGGGATTTAGCTCAGTTGGTAGAGTGCTGGGCTGCAGTCTCTAAGGTCCCAAGTTCGATTCCCAGCACCGCAAAAATGGGAGAAGAACGTGGCAATCCACTCCCAAGGCAATCCTGAAACAATCAGCCATTGAAAACCCTATGAGGGTTGCTATGAGTCGGACACGACTCGACAGCACCTAACAACAACAACAACAACAACAACTGCCTCAAAAGAGAAAGTAAAAAGCTGGGCTGAAGGTAAAGTTCAGTGGTTGAGTGCTTAACAAAAAGCATGCGTGGGGCCATAGGTTCAACTTCCAAGTACCACAAAAAATAGAAAAAACTAAAAAAAATCCCATCGCTCAGGAAGCTGAAGCAGGAGGATCCACACAGGTTAGGTTCAAGACCAGTTTGGTGTGTATATAGTGAGTTGAGGGCAGCCGGGGCTACAAAGCAACACTTTCCAAACACCAGAAAAAATAATAATAATATGGATAAGATCATATATTAATGAAATAGAAAACAAACGTATAATAGAGAAAATAAAGGCAAAAATTGGTTTTTAAAAAATATGTATTAAGAGAATGGAGTAAAGCCTTAAGGGACCTCCATTTGCTGATGTGGCATGACTCAAAATGAGAAGAAACAACGAAAAACCTCCACTAATAATTGGAACATGGAATATACATGGTGTGAATCTAGTAAAATTGTCGTTGTTGTTGTTGTTAGGTTCCATTGAGTCGTGTCTGACTCATAGCGACCCTTTCAGGGTTTTCAATGGCTGGTTGTTTTGGGATTGCCTTGGGAATGGATTGCCACATCCTTCTCCCATTTTTGTGGTGTTGGGAATCAAACTTGGGACCTCAGAGACGGCAGAGCAGCGCTCTACCAACTGAGCTAAATCCCAGCCCCCTAGTAAAATTAGAAATCATCAAAAGGGAAACAGAGTGGTTAAACATCCACATTTTAATCATCAATGAGCTAAGGTAGACTTGTTGTTGTTTGGTGCCATCAAGTTGTGTCCAACTCATAGCGACCCTTATAGGGTTTTCAGTGGCTGATTATTTCAGGATTGCCTCTGGAGTGTGTTGCCACATCCTTCTCCCATTTTTGTGGTGCTGGGAATCGAACTTGGCACCTCAGAGACTACAGAGCGGTGCTCTACCAACTGAGCTAAATCCCAGCCCAAGGTAGACTAGTATGGGTCATTTTCAATTAGATAATCATATAGTCTACCATGCCAAGAATGACAACCTATAATGAAATAGAGTTGCATTCATCATCAAAAAAGACATCTCAAGATCTGTCCTGAAGAACTGTCAGTGATAGAATAATATCCATATGTGTATAAGGAAGGCCAATTAATATGACTGTTATTCAAATTTATGCACCCACTAAGGCTACAAATGAAAAGAGAAGATTTTTACCAGTTTCTGCAGTCTGAGATTGGTTGAACATGCAATCAGGATGTACTGATAATTACGAGTGACTGGAATGCAAAAGCTGGAAATGAATGTGGCTCAGTAGTTGGGAAATATGGCCTTGGTAACATAATGATGCTGGAGATTGCATGCTAGAATTTTGTCAGACCAACGATATTTTCATTTCATTTTCAAATACATTTTTTTCACCAACATAAATGGTGACTACATACATATAAGTCACCAGATAGAAGATACAGAAACCAAATTGACTACATTTGTGGAAAGAGATGATGGAAAATGTCAATATCAAAAGTCAGAAGAAGACCAGGTGCTGATTGTATATCAGAGTATCAGTGGCTCATATGCAGGTTCAAACTGACTGAAGAAAATTAGAACAAGTGTACAAGAGCCAAGGTATGACCTTGAGTATATCCCACATGAGTTCAGAGACCAAGAACAGATTTGATGTATTAGGCACTAATGATTGAAGAACAGATGAGTTGAGGCATGACATCAAAGACATCATTCATGAGAAAAGCAAAAGATTATTTTAAAAGTCAGGAAAAAAAAAGAAGAGATCAAAGTACATGTCAAAAAAGATTCCGAAACTTGCCCTTGAATGTTGAGAAGCTAAAGTAAAAGTAAGACATGATGAAGTTAAAGAACTAAACAAAAGATTTCAAAGGGCACCTTGAGAAGGAAAAATCAAATAATATAATGTCATGTGCAAAGAGTTGGAGATAGAAAACCAAAAGGGAAGAACACGCTCTGTTTTTCTCAAGCTTAAAGAATTGAAGAAAAATTTCAAGCCTTAAGTGGCAGTAGTGAAGGATTCTACAGGGAAAATATTAAATGATGCAGAAAACATCAAAAGAAGATGGAAAGAATACACAAAGTCATTATACCAAAAAAAATTGGTGGCTAATCAACCATTTTGAGAGGTTGCATAAGTTTAGGAACCAATGGTACTGAAGGAAGAAGTGGAAGCTGCCCTGAAGGAATTAGTGAAACACGAGGCTCCAGGAATTGATGGAATAGCAGTTGAGATCTTTTAACAAACATGCGGCACTGGAGGTGCTCTCTTGTCTATGCCAAGAGATTTGGAAAACTACTACCTGGCTAACTGACTGGAAGAGATCCATATTTGTGCCTATTCCCAAGAAAGGGGATCCAACTGAATGTGGAAATTATCTAATGATATCATCAATGTCCTACGCAAGTAAAATTTTGCTAACAATCATTCAAAAAGGACTGCAGCAGTATATTGACAGTTAACTGTTGTAAAGTCAAGCTAGATTCAGAGGAGGGCATGGATCCAGAAACATCACTGCTGACATCACCTAGAAATTGGCCAAAATCAGAGAATACCATAGAGATGTCTATGTTTTATTGACTATGCAGAGGCATGTGATTATGTGGATCACACAAATTATGGATAACACTGCAAAGAATGGGAATACCAGAACATTTCATTGTACTCGTGAGGAATCTGTACATGGACCAGGAGGCCGTTGTTTGAGCACAACAAAGAAACATTGTGTGATTTAAAGTCAGGAGAGGTGCATATCATTGTTGTATCCTTTCACATACCCCTTCAATCTCTATCCTGAACAAATAAGCCAAGAAGCTGGACTTTATGAAGAAGAATGTGGCATGAGGATTGGAGGAAGACTCATTAGCAACCTGCATTATGCAGATGACACAGCTTTGCTTGCTGAAAGTGAAGAGGATTTGAAGCATTTACTGATAAAGATCAAAGAACACAACCTTCAGTATGAATTGTGCCTCAACATCAAGAAAAGAAACATCCTTGCAACTGGGTAAGTAAACAAGTTCACGATAAACGGAGCAAATATTGAGGTTGTCCAAGATTTTGCTTTACTTGGTTCTACAATCAACACCTGCGGAAGCAGCAGTGAAGAACTCAAAAGGCATACGTCATTGGGAAGAGCTGTTGCAAAAGACATCTTTGAAGTGTTGAAGAGTAGAGGTCACATTGAATGGGAGGGTATGCCGGACGCATGCTATGATATTTTCAGTCGCATCATATGGTTATAAAAGCTATACGATGAATAAGGGAGAGAGGAAAAGAATTGATACTTTTGAATTATGGTGCTGAAGATGAATATTGAATATACCATGGACTACCAAAAGAACCAACTGATCTGTCCTAGAAGAAGTGTAACCAGAGTGCTCCTTGGAAGCAAGAATGGCTAGATTGTGTCTTATGTATTTTGAACATGTTGTCATGAGGAACCAATCCCTAGAAAAGGACATCATGTTTTAGAGAGTGGTGGGTCAAGGAAATAAGGATTGACACAGTGGCTGCAACAAGGGGCTTAAACATAAAATAGATCACGTGCATAGCACAGTGTCAGGTTGTGTTTCATTCTGTTGTACATAGGGTCACTATCATTCAGATCCATTTGACAGCACCTAACGACAGCAACAACAAGAAGTCAGAGATGGTGGTACACACCTCTAATTGTAGCAGTGGGGAGGCTGAGACAAGAGAATTGCAAGTTTGAGGCCAGCATGGGCTACATACTGAGTTCTCGGTCAGCCTGGACTCCACATCCAGATTCTATCTCAAAAAAATAAAACCAACCAACCAAATAAGATGTATTAAATTGATACATCTCTGATGAGACTGTTTAAGAAAAAAGGAAGAATATATATATATATATATATATACACACACATATGGGCCTACAGCTGTAGCCCTGTGGCATCCGATCCCGTCAGATCTTGGAAGCTAAGCAGGGTCGGGCCTGGC
>VMDO01008979.1:21140-72275 GCA_007922755.1 Pedetes capensis
CCTGGATGGGAGACCGCCTGGGAACACCAGAAGCTGTAGGCTTGGGAGAAGGACCTGGCAAACCCCTCCCAAAAATCAATCTGCCATTGAAAACCCTATGAACAGCAGAGAAGCACTGACAATAGTGTTTCCCCTGTTGTACAGAGGGTCGCTATGAGTCGGATACCGACTCGACGGCACCTAACAACAACAACAACAAACACACACACATATATATATGGGATGGAAAAAGATACCACCAAAGATCTCTTGCAGATATTGAAAAGATAAGATTCCATTTTAAATAACTTATGTTAAATATTTGAACATTTCAATGAAAAAACTGACACAAAAAGAAATAGAAAATCTGAATAGTCCTATAACTATGAAAGAAGTTCAATCTATAATTTAAAACTTTCACCATAGGAGAATCCATGCTCAGATGACTAGCATGGGTATGGCCCTGGGTTCAACTCCCAATACTGACTACAAAAAGCAAACAATAAAAAGAAAAAATGTTAGGAAAAAATAAGACCTATGTTATACAAACTCTCCTAGAGAAGTGAAAAACAGTACATTCCTAACCCATTATTGAGGCTTTCATAACTATCATATCCTTTCAAGAATATTACATGAGAAAAAATTCAAAATTACAAGCCAATGTCATTCACAAACATAGATTCAAAAATGCCAAATAAGACATTGCCAAACTGATTCTAAAAATGTATTTAAAAGCCAGGCACTATTGTGTGTCCCTGAAATCTCAGTGACTTAGAAGGCTGAACAGGAGGATTGTGAGTTAGAGGCCAGAGGTAGCATGTGCAACTAAGTAAAACCCTGTCTCAAATTTTAAAAAAAGGGAGGTGGGCGCGGTGGCACACGCCTGTAATCCCACCGACTCGGGAGGCAGAGGCAGGAGGATGGCAAGTTCAAGACCAGAGGCAGTCTGTGTAATTTAGTGAGACAGAGTCTCACTAAAAAAGTAAAAAAATGGGTTGAGGGTGCAGCTCAGTGGTACAGCACTTGCAAACCATGCAAGGGTGAGGCCCTGAGTTCAAAAATAAAATAAAATAAAGTAAAATAAAATACAATAAAATAAGGGGGAAAAGGACTTACAGTTGTATCTCAGTGGTGCAGCACTTGCCTAACGTGCATGAGGCCCTGGGATCACCTCCCCAGGACTGCAGGAAAATACACAGACGTGTGTGTGTGTGTGTGTGTGTGTGTGTGTGTGTGTGTGTGTGTGTGTGTGTATGTGTATATTTAAAAGCTACTACATCATGACCAGGGCTGGGATTTAGCTCAGTTGGTAGAGCGCTGCGCTGCAGTCTCTGAGGTCCCGAGTTCAATTCCCAGCGCCGCAAAAATGGGAGAAGGACCTGGCAATCCACTCCCAAGGCAATCCCGAAACAGTCTGCCATTGAAAACCCTATGAGGGTCGCTATGAGTCGGATACCGACTCGACGGCACCTAACAACATCATGACCAATTTAAGTGTTTAGTTTTATAACAGCTGATTTGGCTTAGTAAGGGCTGAGATTTTAGCTCAGTGATAGAGCATTTGCTTGACAAAAGGTCTCAGCAGTGCAAAAAAAGAGGAGGGGAGCTGGGCATGGTGCCTCACGTCTGTAATCCCAGTGGCTTGGGAGGCAGAGGCAGGAGGATCGCAAGTTCGAGACCAGAGGCAATCTGCATAACTTAGCATCCCCCTGTCTCAAAAAGTAAAAAGTGGGCTGAGAGTGCAGCTCAGTGGTCTAGCACTTGCAGAGCATGCAGGCGCGAGGCCCTGGGTTCAACCCCCAGTACCGAAAATAAATAAATAAATAATTAAATAAATAAATAAATAAATCAAAAGAGGAAGGGAGAGGGCTTACTAAAATATAATGTTGTTCAGCATGTTCACAAAATAAAGGAGCAAAATGTATTGCCATTTCAATAGATGCATTATAGATGTTTGATACCATCAACCTATGCAAATATACTTACTAGAGTGATGTTGAAATTTTGCCCTTTGAGATTAGGAAGTAGGAAAGACACCCACCATCACTTCTGCCCATCGTTGTTCCAGGGTGGTGGTGGTGCTGGTCTGGGGAAACTGCAAACGTAAGAGCTGGAGTTGGATGGTGATGCTTCCAGGAAGGATCAGTTCTGCAGCCGCAGCCCCCGCAGCATAAGGCACACCAGCGAAACGTGTGGCTGGGAGGAAGAGGAGCCCAAGGCCCCGGGCTCAGAAGTCGCTCAGGATGACAGGACACGGGTCGGAACGGAAGGTTAAACCCAGGCTCAAGCCTTTAAGACACGTGGAAGCGTGGCCAGGATGTGAGTAAATGGGGTGGGGGGTCGAGGTGGAAAAGGCAACCCGTCGGGGAGTGTGCGGACTTCTAGACTCGATGAGATGGGAGGGTTTGAGCAGCCTGGTGGTCACTAAGCCGTGAGAAATCTGCTCTCCAGTCCTTGTCTCATGGGGGTTTGTGTGACAGACCACCTGCCTGGCACGGCCCTGCAGGGCGACTTCCGTGCCTCCCTGTGCAAAAAGGGTTTATATCAGGTCCTGTGCGTTATCAGCTAAGAGGTGCTGGGGAAAGGGAGGGGTCAGGGTGCGAGCCTGTGCCAAGGGAGGGGAAGCACACGGCAGCCAGAGGGTGAGGATGCAGGTGAGGGCGTTGAAGACAGTGGGGTGGGTAACGTGGTGAGATTCTCGCCTGCCTTCAGCTTCCCTGCAGGTGCAAACTCTTCAGGGCGACCCTAGGGTCAGGTCCTGTCTCTGTGGGGAGCCTGACAGTATGCTTTAGTTTTTACTGCAACTATGTCTTTTCTATGGGCTGGGATTTAGCTCAGTTGGCAGATCGCCGCTCTGCAGTCTCTGAGGTCCCGAGTTCAATTCCCAGCACTGCAAAAATGGGAGAAGGACGTGGCAATCCACTCCCAAGGCACTCCCGAAACAGCCATTGAAAACGCTATGAGGGTCGCTATGAGTTGGACACAACTCGACGGCACCTAACAGAGAACAATAATGTCTCTTCTATCCCCCTTTTATTTATTTATTTATTTATTTATTTGTTTGTTTGTTTTCTCAGTACTGAGGGGCTAAACCCAGGGCCTCCTGCATACTTTGCAAGCACTCTACCACACATGCAGGCGCAAGGCCCTGGGTTCAACCCTCAGTACTGAAAAAAAAAAAAAAAAAAAAAAGGAGGAGGAGGAGAAGGAGAAGGAGAAGGAGGAGAGGAAGAAAAAGAAGAAGAAGAAGAAAAAGAAACATTTGGCCCTTTGAATTGAGGAGAGGAAATAGTTCCACCTTCAAATGCCAGCAAAATAAGGTTTCAAAGGAGAGGGGGAAAGATAAGTGATTTGCAAAGAATGCCTGGTCTGTAAATGTTATTTCATTCCATCCTTGTAACCAGCTTGAGAGGCTGATCCTCACCTGCCCTTTCCAGGTGAGTGAAGTGAGATGTAGACTCGGGGAGTCAGTGCGGGGTCCCTGGCTGGACGCAGCAGGGTGAGGCTGCCGTTGGCCTCTCACTCCGGCTCTTCACAGCCTCTTTAATCTGTGCCTCTCACCTGGAGGACGATGTTCTATTTATTCTATGGTTCCAATCAGGGATTTTATGCAATCCACATAATTAATCAAGTTGTTGTTGTTGTTAGGTGTTGTCGAGTCGGTATCCGACTCATAGCGACCCCTGTGTACAACAGTCGAAACACTATTGTCAGTGCTTCTCTGTTGTTCATAGGGTTTTCAATGGCAGATTGATTTTTGGGAGTGGATTGCCAGGTCCTTCTCCCAAGCCTACAGCACCTGGTGTTCCCAGGCGGTCTCCTATCCAGGTACTAACCAGGCCTGACCCTGCTTAGCTTCCAAGATCTGACAGGATCAGATGCCACAGGGCTATGTTTGCAGGCTAATTAATCCAGGGGCTCTTTTCAAAATACACTCACCTCCGGTGTGGATGTGTCCTCTTTTTCTCTTTTTTCCTTTTCCCTCTTTGGTTTGTTTTTTTCTCAAGACAGGGTCTTGCTAAGTTGCCCAGACTGACCTTAGCCTTGCAGTTCTCTCGCTCAGCCTCCAGAGTAGCTGGGATTGCAGTTGTGTGCCCTGGCACCAGCAGGATGGGTGCTCTTAAAGATGTACCCATGGGAATATGTCTCAGATTGGACTAGTAACCAGAGAGTTCAGAGGGGACTCAGTGGGAAGACATCTTTATTTAATTCTTTCAGTTCTTTTTGCCATCATTTTCTTTTTCACCAACTCAGTTACATTTGATAGGGTTCCTATGAAAGAGATCTCTTTCCGAATTTTTGCAAAAAAAAAAAAAAAAGAGCTTTAGCACAGCCCAAAAAGGATAAAGTGAAACTATTTTAATTTTTTAATCCATGCCATTATTAGGCCTCCTTGCATCAGCTTCTTCTAATTATGCCGAAGAGCACACATCTGACAGAGCGCCTGGCCCTGACTCATGACTTACTAATGAGATCATATTTTTCATTACAATTCCAAAATCCCATCAATCTTTTCTTAATTATTTTTAAGTGAATTTGCGGCTCTAGAAAGGAAAGGGCGTATGTGGCACTAGCAGGAACCAGGAAAGTTCCATGTGATTTCAATTTCAGAAACTTTGTTGGCAGGATCGCCGGTGAGCGTTGCCAATGTTAATAAATCAGATTTCGACGTCTAGGAACGGGTTTAATGCCATGGCCCCCCCCCACGTACCAGAACTCGATCCCAGACTCGGTGAATTGGGCCTCCAGCACTGCCGTAGCCAGCTTCCTTCCAAGTACGTCTGCCAGCACATGTTGCAGCCGTCCCTACAGCCGGGTGACACTTGAAATGGGGGACACGGTTGCAAGTGAGCCCACTGAGGTGAGGTCCTGCACCCCAGCCACGCCAGAGATGGCCCTGCCACACCTGGGTTTAAGGAGAGACAGGAGGTCCCTAGAGAGGGTCCAGAGCGCAGGCATTTGGGTGCTGGGGGCCGGTAGAGCAGCACCTATCTACAACTAGAAGAAGTGTCTTTACATATTTTAATATGCAGCAGAGCGCCCCTACCTGCCAACACCAACCCTACCTGCAGCAGCCAAGCATCCCAGCAGCCCTGCCTCCCAAACCGTGGGGCAGGGTGCGCATGGGCAGCCCTAGTTCGTGAGTGATGCGCTTTCACAATAGCATAACCTGAACTTGAACACGGCTCCCAGCTACTCCCTCCCCTTTACAGGTCACCACCCAACACAGACCCCAGCCACCCTGCCAGGTCCTCATGCCACACACCACGCAAATGGTTGGTGCCTGAGGCATAGTGTTGTTGTTGTTGTTGTTAGGTGCCTTCAAGTCATGTCTGACTCATAGCAACCCTCATAGGGTTCTCAGTGGCTGATTGTTCCGGGGTTGCCTGGGGAGTGGGTTGCCACGTCCTTCTCCCATTTTTCGGTACTGGGAATCGAACCTGGGTCCTCAGAGACTGCAGAGCAGCGCTCTACCAACTGAGCTAAATCCCAGACCCTGAGGCATCGTAAATGATGGGCATTCGTGAGGGGGAGCGACTCTTCCTCGCTCTGGCCGGTCTGTGCCTGTTAACTTTCGTGTCTTCCCCGTGAAAGGTAGGCCCTCCAGAGTGACACTCCAGCTGCGCGTGGTGGCGCGAGTCTGTGACCCCAGCACTCAGGAGGCTGAGGCAGGAGGCCAGTGAGGCTGAGGTCCAACCTGGGCTACACGGTGAGACCCTGTCTCAAACGAACGAAAGAATGCAGCTGCCCTCATCTGATCCCAGTTGTAAAGGGTTTCGTTTACAAATGGTTAAACCCGTGAAGCAGAGGTTTTATGTCAACACCCGGTTTTGCAGCTCTGGGGAGTTCTAGGAACCTCTCGTGAGTGAGGGCGAAGGAGGAAGTCCCGTTTCTGTAGACAGGGGCCTTCTGGGCCAGGCTCCCGGGGTGGGGCAGTGAACTGAGGGGAGGGCTGACCTTCTCCACGCACAAACGTCCCCCAAGTCCCTGGCCCAGCAGCTGCGCCTTCACCAACTCCAGCACCAACCTCTTGCCTGCCAGGGGCCACTTTTCTTCCTTGTGAGTGTCAATCTTATTTATTACCCTCCATGCCCAGGCTGGAGTTGGGAAATTCTGGCCTCCCCGACCCTCCACCCAACACCTAGTAGGTTTTCAGGAATGTCTTAGGCTGGGGGGCGTCAGGATCAGGCCTGCCTCCGTCCACTCCCCACCCCCCAGGAAAACGTGGCAACTCGGGAGGGCAGCCGGCCCTGGGGCCCAGGGGTAGGAATGTGACCCGCGGCCGCGGTGCCAGGCCCTGCCTCCAGAGCCCTTCCTCCTCGTCCGTGTACTATAATAACTAAGTCAACTGGAAAAAAATGTTGAAGAAAAGACGAAGCAAACCAGAGCACGGGGCAGCTGGGGCCAGGGCAGGCGCACAGGGAGGCATAAAGGCCCATTGTGCGGGCGCCTGGGCCAGCGCGGAGGCCTTGGCAAGGGCCTGAGAGCCTGCCTCGGCGATCCGCTCCCTCCAAGGGAGATCCTGGGGTCTCTGCTGAATAAAGAGCAACGCGGAGCCAGGCAGAGGAGGACGGGGCGTGGGGCAGAAAGAGGGGCTGGGCAGGGTTGTGGAAAAGGTGAGCCCAGAGCTCCCTGATCTTTCAGTGCTCCCTTGTCACCAGAGCACCCAAGGGCCAGTCGGAAGCTCATGTTGACAGCTGTCAAAAAGGAAGAGCAGTTTCTTCAAATAACTAATCAGTGAATATTAAAAGCATGTTATGCCGGGCGCGGTGGCGCACGCCTGTAATCCCAGTGGCTCGGGAGGTGGAGGCGCGAGGATCGCAAGTTCAAGACCAGAGGCAGTCTGCGTAACTTAGCGAGACCCTGTCTCAAAACGTTAAAAAGTGGGCTGAGGGTGCAGCTCAGTGGTCCATCACTTGCAGAGCATGCAGGTGCGAGGCCCTGGGTTCAACCCCCAGTACTGCAAAAAAAAAAAAAAAAAAAAAAAAAAACCATGTTCCTACCACAAGGGGAAGAATAAGGGAGAAACAGAATCCATCGCAGTAATGTCCCAAACATGAGGTCTCGAGTTCAAAATTTCGCCAATCGTTGTATAAAGACAGAGTAAGGAGTGGGGGAAGAGGAGGGGACAGGGGAACTTCAACCTCTGCAGGGGAAGTTGAATGTCAGGGGTTGGTTTTATATTTGCATCTTGAATAACACCCGTCCCTCATACCTTGGTTGGGTTGCCTACTGCCTTCTTCCTGTTCTTTCTGTTGTGGTTGTTAGGTGCCGTCCAGTCGAGTACGACTCATGGCGACCCTCACAGGGTTTTCAATGGCTGACTGTTTCGGGATTGCCTAGGGAGTGGGTTGCCAGGTCCTTCTCCCATGTTTGCGGTGCTGGGAATCGAACTCAGGACCTCAGAGACTGCAGCACAGCACTCTACCAACTGAGCTAAATCCCAGCCCTGTTCTTTCTGGGGAAGGTAGAATAGGAGCAGGAATGGACTCTGAAATAAGAGAGTTTGTTCAGAAGGAAATTCTCTGAGAGAAAGAAGAGAAGAAGCCATGAGTCAAGGGCCCGGGGAGGCTTTTGAACTGAAGCTCCTCTCTGGTACATCCTCAACCTCAGGGCGGAGTCCGGGGCCGCTGTTCAGCCTCCTCTGCCCTTCTAGGGGGAAACCCAATTCATCCTGGACCCGCCAAGAACGCGTGGGGGTGGGGGAGAAAGGGACTAACCAGAGAGAGAGACAGAGAGAGAGAAGAGAGAGAGACAGAGACAGAAAGAGAGAGAGAGAGAGAGAGAGAGAGAGAGAGAGAGAGAGAGAATGTGTGAGCGCTGGCACCGCTAAATGGAGAAAGGTCCCAGCGGCTTAATCCATCTTGAACAGAATCATTAATCAGGTGCAAACTCCTAAAAGGAGCAAAGCTAGGCCCAGCTCCTTCCAGGGCCGCCGGCCAAGCTCCCCCTCTCGAGATTCGCTTCCAAGTCCTTGGTGCCTTTGTGTGGGGCTGGTCCCCACCAGCCTCTTCGGGAGCCACCTGTTCCCGTCCCCTCCCATCGCCACAACCCTCGGAAGTGAGAGGAGAAATGATGGGAAACCCAGACAGCTGCCGCCACCCCCGCTCCCCCGAAGCCAGCAGCCCGGTTCTAGGAACCGGGCCAGGCGCTGGCAGTAGAGTCACTCGGTGAGCGGGGCTTCTGGAAGCCGTTAACTCTTTCCTCCATCGAGCGGCTCCTTCCTTTGAGAAAGACAGAGCCAAGGCGAGGAGGGCCTCAGAAACCAAGCCCAGCCCTCCCCCAATCGTCCAGCGCAGAGAGTTCAGGTGACCTGACCAAGTTACCACCGAGGTCACGACCAGGGTCCTCGGCAGCTGGCTCCAGGTGGCACTCAGTGCTGCCGGCCCCCCTGGTGTGCACAGTCATGGAGTCCCTGCCCACCGGGGGAGGGATGGCCTGAGAGCAGTCAGAGGCTGCGAAAGTGAAAAGGGGAGCCTTCCAGGGCAGCGTCACCAGGGGCATGTGGCTCGCAGCTCGCTCTCTTCACTCTGCCGTGTCTCAAGGACCCTCAAGCAGCCCTGTGGTGAGGTCCGAGTGGCAAAAGCGGAGGCTTCCTGCCGGAGCCAGCATGAACTCGTCAGCCAGGAGAGGAGGCCACAGTGGAACCAGAACCTCCAGCCACAGTCAAGCCGTCCTTGTACTCAGGGACCTTGAGCCAGAACCACCCAGCCGGGGCTGTCCTGCCTGCCCTGCCCACGGACATGTGTGAGTTAGTACGTGTGTGGGATAGCATCCCAGGTGTTGGAGTTTAGCTCAGTGGGTAGAGAGCTGCTCTGCAGTCTCTGAGGACCCAGGTTCAAGCCCCAGCACCACAAAAATGGGAGAAGGACGTGGCAATCCATTCCCAAGGCAATCCCGAAACAATCAGCCATTGAAAACCCTATGAGGGTCGCTATGAGTTGGACCTGACTTGACAGCACCTAACAACAACAACGGGGCTGGGATTTAGCTCAGTTGGTAGAGCGCCACTCTGCAGTCTCTGAGGTCCCGTGTTCGATTCCCAGCACCACAAAAATGGGAGAAGGACGTGGCAACCTACTCCCAACGCAATCCCAAAACAATCAGCCATTGAAAACCCTATAAGGATCACTATGAGTCAGACAGGACTCGACGGCACCTAACAACAACAACAACAACAACAACAACAATAGCGTCAAAGAGAAGCAGAGCTGGACAGGGGTGAAAGGCGGCGGGCAGTTTTGTGCAGACTACTGCAGCAGGAGCCGGAGGCTTTGGTGGAAAGTGGGCTCCACGCTAAACTGCAGCAGGGCTGTGCTTCCCAGGGGAGAATGAGGGAGGACTGGGGGCGGGGCGGGAGCAATCCTGAGAGCTGCCAGGCACGTGACTCTCAAACAGGAGGTCCTCTGGCCCCTGGAGCTTTCCCCGGCAAGGATGGAGGAGGGCAGGACACAGGCCACGCCGAGGAAGCAGGCTAGTGGTGTTTCAAGTCCCTCAGCGCAAGGGGTGGACACCGTTGCCAGTGCCCAGATTTTGCAGCCCATAGCAGCCAAGGCTGTGGCCTCCCCGAGGAGAGGACTCTGAAGCACCTGAGTAAAACGTGGGCCAGGGCAGGAGTTTGGGGCAGCTTGGTTTCCAGCAATTGATAACTAACCACACACGTAAAGTGTGAAACCAGATCTGCAGAAGACAAGTTCACAGTGGCAGCCGCCGCCCTGCCCGACCTCCCGCACAGTAACTGACAGAGCGTCAGCCACACATGCAGGACAGGGGGATCCTCGCTTCTCCATGTGCGCACGCCACAGCCCTCCACCATGACCACACAGCAAAGAGTGTGCTTAACAGGCTCCTTCCTCACCAGAAACAGCACCCCGGACGGAACCCCTGCAACCTAAGTCTTCCTATACATACTTGTCGCTGTAACCTCTTACTGCAACCACTGTAACCATGCTGCTGCTGGTAGGTGCCATCCAGTTGAATTCGACTCATAGCAACCCTACGTACAGAAAAGGGAAACACCACCCAGGCCTGTGCCATCCACAGGATCTTTTTATGTTTGGATCCATGGTTGAAGCCACTATGTTGCAGCCGCGGACTCCTATGGATGAAAGCAGCCGCCAGGGTCACGATCAAAGCCACGTGTAATAACCGCCTTGCTCAGCACTTCCTGAGTGGCAGCAGACACCGTGGACCCGGAAATGAGCCTGCGCCGGCTGGGGATGTAGCTCAGTGGAAGAGCGCTTGCTTAGCATGCGCAAGACCCTAGTCGGATCCTCAGCACAAAGAAAGAAACAAAGAAGAAAAGGAAAAAAAGGAAAAGAAAAGAACCTGCTCATGTCTGGCCCCCAGGAGCAGGGTGCTAGGACGCAGGGGTAGACTCTTACTTTAGGTGAAGGTTCAGGGGAGGAGCTGGGGTCTGTCGAGTGCAACACTTTTAAAACCATATTGTGCGATGTGAGACCTCAGGAGAACACTCGTATCCAGAAGCACGGGTCATTTAAAGCCATTAACGGTGAGGCAAAGCAGAGGCCAGCGTCGTCCTAGTCACACACGGGGCACGCTCGCAGCAATGAGATGTTCCCAACGTCACCGCTCTAGTGGACTTGATCTTCTTAAGATGTTGCAGACAAGTGCTGTGCCTGCTCATTTGAGACCAGCTGGACCGTGGAGCAAGGCTATCAGGACCGCTGTCGACACCAGGGGTAGCCTTGGTTCTCAAATCCAATCCTAAATCTTCCTATACATACTTGTCATTGTAACCTCTTACTGCAACCACTGTAACCATGTTGCTGCTGTTAGTTGCCATTGAATTGAATTTGACTCATAGCAACCCTATGTACAGAAAAGGGAAACACTCCCCAGGCCTGTGCCATCCACAGGATCTTTTTATGTTTGGATCCATTGTTGCAAACACTGTGTTTCTTCTTACTTTGAGTCATGCCACATCAGCAAAAGGAGGTCCCAGGGGCTTTACCCCATTCCCATCATTGAGGTCGACTCTCCTCTGAGGAGGCAACTCTTGCCCAGTCCTTTCTTGAATGTCTTTCAGCCTGGAGGGCTCATTTTCAGTATTTGACAGTGCTTCTCTGCTATTTATAGTGTTCTCAATGGCTAATTGTTCCAGGAGTGGGCTGCCTGGTCCTTCTCCCTAGTCTCTCTGAGTCTAGAAACTCAGCTGAAACCTGTCCACCATGAGTGGCTGATATCTGAAATACTGGTAGCATAGCTTTCAACACCACAGCAACACGCAAGCGCCCACAGCACGACAAGCTGACAGACCCGTGGGAGAAACCCATGAGCCTCCTTCAAGGTCCCTGGGGCTGGAGAAAGCTGGGACTTCAACAGAGTTCAACGCCAGCACACTTTCTCTGAGAAGAACAAAAAGAGAGAGAGAGAGAGAGAGAGAGAGAGAGAGAGAGAGAGAGAGAGAGGTGAAAATGAAACAAAGTGAGCTCAGCTCTTGGGAGGCTGAGGCAGAAGAATCATGAGTTTGAGGCCAGCCTGGCATACATAGTGAGATCCATGTCAAAAACACAACAAAACAAAACACAACAAAAAGGAAGGAAAGAAAGGCAAAAGGAAGGAAGGAAGGGAAAGAAAAGAAGAAAGAGAGAAAGGTTCTGGAAATTTGAGTACAAAACCTTAGCAGAAGAAACCAAGAAACTAATATTCTAGTTGCTGCTAACTCCAACTTCCAAGTTCCCTGCACCCTTATTTTAGGTGCAAATTACCCAAGTGATTGGCAGTTTTCTCACCAGCCATGGATCATATGTGAGAAGGGGAAGAATTAAACTTCAAAGACAAAAGATTTAATTAATTTTTAAGACCTCCAAATGAGCTCTTAAAAATTAAATGGCTCAAAAATACATTTAAATCAAAGTTAGATTTCAAAAGTAATTGAATCATAGGAGATTAGAGAGGGTAATTTTATATCACAGGCTCATGGTTTGGACTTGGGCTCGGCCTCAACATCAAAACCGATAAATTAGTCAGTTAGCCTTTTGGTTACTTTCTCAAAAACAAAACAAAACAAAAATTCAAGCCAGGTGTGATGGTGCGCGCCTATAATCCCAGTGACTTGGGAGGCTGAGGCAGGAGGATTGAGGTTTCTAGGGTAGAGGCAGCCTGCATAACTTAGTGAGATACTGTCTGAAGATGTAAAATGGGCTGGATGTGCAGCGCAGTGGTAGAGCACTTGCCAAGTATGTACAAGGCCCTGGGTTCAACACCCATGTACCAAAAAAAAAAAAAAAAAAGAGGGTGGTCCTGGAGGTGCAGCTCAGTGGTGGAGTGCATGCCTGGCATGCACAAGGCCCTAGGGTCAACTCCCACTCCACAGTACTGCAAAAAATGGGGGGTTCTCTTTCATTGTGAGAAGAGGACACACCGCCACATGTGAATGAATGTGCAACATCCACGCACCACCACGTCTCCTGGGTAAAATGTGACACTAACAGTACCCACTGCATAGAGTTGCTGTGAAGTTTAGATAGGTGCTGTCGCGTCGGTATCCAACTCATAGCGACCCTGCGTACAACAGGTGAAATACTACTGTCAGTGCTTCTCTGCTGTTCATAGGGTTTTCAATGGCTGATTGTTTTTTTGGGAGTGGGTTGCCGGGTCCATCTTCCAAGCCTACAGCACCTGATGTTCCCAGGCGGTCTCCCATCCAAGTACTAACCAGGTCCCACCCTGCTTAGCTTCCAAGATCTGACGGGATCGGATGCCACAGGGCTATAGGTGCAGGCCAGAAATGTACCTGGCATACAATAAATACACAAATCTTAGCAATAATAAGAATATAACTAAGGCATGTCAGTCTTTTTTTTTCCAACTGGGGGTTGAATTTAGGCCTCACACGTACTAGGCAGTGTTCCCCCACTGAGCTGCACCTCAGCTCCCTTTTAAAATTTGTATTCTTATTTTTAACTTAAAATTGTGTGTGTGTGTGTGGTACTTGGGAGTTGAACCCAGGGCTTTGCATATACTTTGCAAGTGCTCTACCACTGACCTGCACCCCCAGCACATTTTTTTATTTTTTATTTTTGTTTCAGAATCTTGCTAAATTTCACAGGCTGCCTCTGGCCTTGAATTCTCAACCTGCCTCAGCCTCTCAGTTCCTGGGATTACAGGCACACGTCCCCGTGCACAGATTCTCTCTCGCCTCTTGAATTCTCAACCTGCCTCAGCCTCTCAGTTCCTGGGATTACAGGCACACGCCCCCGTGCACAGATTCTCTCTCGCCTCTTTTTTTGGTTTGTTTGCTTTGTTTTTCAGTACTGGGGTGTCAGACTCAGGGCCTCACACATGCCACTCCAGTGTTGTACCACTGCACTCCTTGCTCCTTCAAAAAACATTTTTTTGAGACACGGTCTCAACCTGCCTCTGACCTTGAACCTGCCATCCTCCTGCCTCAGATTCCCAAGTAGCTGGTGTTACGGGCGTGCATCATGGAGCCCAGCCCTCTTGCCTCTTAAACAGCTCCTTAATTGAGCTAAGGATGCAGCTCAGTGGTAGAGTGCTTGTTTAACATGTGTGAGGCCCGAGGTTCAAGCCCCAGCACTGCAAAGAGCTATTGTTGTTGTTGTTGTTGTTAGGTGCCCTCGAGTCGGTATCCGACTCATAGCGACCCTCATAGGGTTTTCAATGGCTGTTTCGGGATTGCCTTGGGAGTGGATTGCCAGGCCCTTCTCCCATTCTGGGGGTGCTGGGAATTGAACTCGGGACCTCAGAGACTGCAGCGCAGCGCTCTACCAACTGAGCTAAATCCCAGCCCCATGCAAAGAGGTATACATGTATAATATATATAACGTGTGTGTGTGCGCGCGCGTGTGTACTTCCTTAATCCAGTAGTTCTCAAAGCATAGCCTATATCCCTTGGAGGGAGCTAGGACCCTGAAATTTTCCCAGGGAGTCAAAAAGTCAAAACTACTTTCATACAAATACTAAGATGCTATTTGCCTTTTCATTCTATTCTCTCACAAGTGCACCACAGAGCTTTCCCAAAGCCGCATGGCATATGGTACGGATTGAGTGCAGAAGCAGATAGAAGAATCCACTGCAGCTAATAAGCCAGACATTAGAGATGTGCATATTTTTGTCAAAGGTGCTAAGAACACACATTGGAGACAGAACCATCTTAACAATAAGGGGTGCTGGGAAATTGATATCTCCATGCAGAAGGATGGAGATAGACCCTGTCTCTCACCAGTTACAAACACCAACTCAAAATGGATCAAAGACTTATATGTGAGAGCTGGAGCTATGGGGCTACTAGAAGAAAACAGGTGTTGTTGTTGTTGTTAGGTGCCATCAAGTCCATCTGACTCATAGCGACCCTCATAGGGTTTTCAATGGCTGACTGTTTCGGGATTGCCTCGGGAGTGGGTTGCCACATCCTTCTCCCATTTTTGCAGTGCTGGTAATCAAACTCGGGACCTCAGAGACTACAGAGTGGCGCTCTACCAACTGAGCTAAATCCCAGCCCAGAAGAAAACAGGGAAAATGTTAAAGGACATAATCTTGGGCAAAGATTCTTGGTATATAACCCCACAGACAACAAAAGCAAAAATAGACAAATGGGATTACATCAAACTAAAAACTTCTGCACAGGAACAGAAACAATTAAAGAGTGAAGAGGCAACTAACAGAATGAGAGAAAATATTTACAAACTATACATCTGATAAGGGGTTGAGATCCAGAATATATAAGGAACTCAATCAACTCAAAAGCAAAATAAAAGTAAAAAAGGCACTGTACCTTGTTATGAGTTAAAACTAAAATGTCCCCCAAAGGTCATATGTGCTGTAATAATGATGTGCTGTCTATTCAAAGAGGTAGAAGAAAGGATTTTGAGTATTTTGAATATTTGATCCCCCTGTGGGAGTGGTGTCCTGGGAGGATATGAAAGTTTGGGAGACAGGCGCTTGAATGCAGAGGTTGGGGAAGGATATCCCTGGGAACAGGCTTTTGGAGGTGTTATGTGGGGCTCCAGTCCTGGTAGCTGTCTTCGCTTCCAATCCACCATGATGTGAGGTCCTCTGACATAGGCCTTGCGACCACACCTGCCCTAGCTCTATGGGTTGAAATCCTCCAAACTGAGCCCCGACAAAAATCATTCCTCCCGTAAGTTTGTCTCTGTCAGATATTTTGCCATAGGAACACACAAACTGAATAACACAGACCTAAGCAGACCTTTCTCAAAAGAAGACATACTAACGGGTATATTAAAAAATGCTCAACATCACTAATCATCAGGGAAATGCAAATCAAAACCGCAATGAGTATCACCTTACCTCGGTAAGAGTGGCTGTTAACAAAAAGAGTCAGGCATGGTGGCCACATCTGTGATCCCAGCACTTGGGAGGCTGAGGCAAGAAGATAGTCCAAGAACTCAAGACCAGCCTAGGCAACATAGTAACTCTCCATCTCAAAAAAAAAAAAAAAAAAAAAGACTAAAGAACAACTGCTGAAACCCTTGCACACCATTGTGGCAATGTAAATTAGTGCAGCCATGATGGAAAACAGTTTCTCAAAAGGTTTCTGAAAAAATTAGAACTACCACGTGATCCTGCAATCCCACGTTTAGGTATATATACAAAAGAAAATAAGTATGTCAAAGAGACATCTGCACTTCTGTGTTCATTGCAGCACTATTCACAATAGCCAAGAATTGAAAGAACTTTAGTGTACACTAACTGATGGATGGGTGAAGAACCTGTGGTACATGTATATGGTGGAATACTATGCAGCCATGAAGAAAATGAAATCCTCTTATTTGTAGCAACATGGTTGGAAATGGAAGATCATTACATTAAGTGAAATTAACCAGACACAAAAAGACAAACAGCACCTGATCTCACTCATGAGGAATCTTAAAACGTTGATGTTATAGAAGTTGAGAGCAGAATGGTGATTGGCAGAGGTTGAGAAGAGTCAGAGAAGATAGGGAAAGGTTGACCGATGGCTACTAAGTCACAGTCAGAAGGGAGCAAGACATTCTGGTGTGCAATCATGCAGTGGGGAGACTACAGATCGTAATAATGATGTGCTGTCTATTCAAAGAGGTAGAAGAAAGGATTTTGAGTATTTCTTAGGTTTTTGATTTTTATCTATTTGCTTTTTGACACAGGGTTACCCTAAATTACACAGGCTTCCTCTGGCCTTGAACTCACCATCCTCCTGCCTCACCCTCCCCAGTCCCTGAGATTGCAGGTGTACACCACTGTGCCTGGGTTGATTGATTTTATCATAAAGAAATGATCAATGAAATCCAGTGTGGTGATACATGCCTGTAATTCCAACTCTTGGGATGCTGAGACAGGAAGCTCAATGTGAATTTGAGGCCAGCCTTATTTACATAGGGAGTTTCAGGCCAGCGTGGATCACACACCAAAACCCTGTCACAAACGAGAGAAGGAGAGAGAGAGAGAGAGAGGGAGGGAGGGAAAGTGTGAAAAAATGCAAAACAGTGTCACTCATTTCGTTAATTCTTTTTCCTTCTGGAAAAGTTATTTTTTATTAAAATAATCATAATATAATTGGTTTATCATTGTTCATTTTAAACCAATTAATGGGTATTTAATTTTTTTTTTATCTCTAATACGATACATCTTTTTATTTATTTATTTTTTTGGCGGTACTGGGGGTTGAACCCAGGGCCTCATGCCTGCATGCTCTGCAAGTGCTGGACCACTGAGCTGCACCCCCAGCCCATTTTTTACTTTTTGAGACAGAGTCTCGCTAAGTTACGCAGACTGCCTCGAACACAGGCCTTCCTGCCTCCGCCTCCCAGGTCACTGGGAAAACGGGCATGTGCCACTGCGTCTGGCTCTACTTCCTTTCAAACAACAAAATGTGACTTGTGTAGTCCCCTCCTGTGCAGCTGGCTGAGCATGATAATGTTTGAGAAAGGCTAGAGATCGTTCCTGTACTCGCACTGCCACCAATGGCGATGACAGGTGAATCAGTTCTGCCTCACTTCCCTCTCCACCTCCATCCCCAGGGTCCTGCTGTGACCTCCTTATTCCCTATTCCTCGGCCCCAGCTGCCACCACAACCCAGAGCACCCCAACTTCTCTGATGTTCCTCTCAGGCCTTCAAGCCTGCGAAAAACAGTGTTTGGATTTGGGTGCAGGTTCAATGTGATAATATTTAGAGGGTTCAGATTTGGTTTGGATTTAATATTTTAATCCTACATGTTGCTGATGTTGTTGTTGGTGTTGTTGGGAGCCCTCATATAGCCTTCATTTGTTGTTAGTTCTGACTAATACTGACACTATGTACAACAGAAGGAAACACTCTCTGACTCTATGCCAGGCACAAGATCTTTCTAATGTTTAAGTGCATTGTTGCAGCCACTATGTCAATCCATCTAGTAGAGGGTCTTCATTTTTTCATTGACCCACCACTTCATGTCATGTCTTCCTTTTATTTTGGTTTTTGACATTTAAGGACTAGTTTCAGAACCTCTTTTGACATGTAATTTGGTCTTTTCTTTTTTTCCTGTCTTTTTTATAACCTTTTGCTTTCCTCACAAATGATGTTTGATTTCATGCCACAGCTTATCTAGTCTTTTATCATTAGTGTCTAACACATCAAATCTGTTCTTGAGGTGGTCTCTGAACTCAAGTGGGATATACTCAGGGTCATACCTTAGCCCTTGTACACGTATGTGTTCTAATTCTCTTCAGTTTCAGTTTGATCCTGCATATGAGCAATTGATAGTCTGATCCACAATCAGCATTTAATCTTGTTCTGACTTTTGATATTGAGCTTTTCCATTGTCTCTTTCCAGAAATATAGTCAGTTTGATTCCTGTATGTTCCGTCTGGTGAATTCCATGTGTATAGTCACCATTTATGTTGGTGAAAAATGTATTTACAATGAAAAAATCTAACAAAAGTCTGACAAAATTCTATCATGCAATCTCCAGCATTGTTTCTGTCACCAAGGTCATATTTTCCAACTACTGAGCCGCCTTCTTTATTTCCACTTTTGCATTCCTGTCACCAGTAATTATCAGTACATCCTGATTGAATGTTCCATCTATTTCAGATCACAGAAGCTGGTAAAAATCTTCCCTATCTTCATTTGTGGCCTTAGTGGTGGGTGCTGAAATTTGAGTAACAGTCATATTAATTCGCCTTCCTTCTTGTTGTTGTTGTTGTTGTTGGTAGGTGCTGTTGAGTTGGTGTCCAACTCATAGCAATCCTACCTACAATAGTGAAACACTACTGTCAGTGCTTCTCTGGTATTCATAGGATTTTCAATAACTGATTGTTTTGGGGGAGTGGGTTGCTAGGTCTTTCTCCCAAGCCTAGAGCACCTAGTGTTCCCAGGTGGTCTCCCATCCAAGTACTAATCAGGTCTGACTCTGCTTAGCTTCAGAGATCTGACAGGATGGGATGCCACAGTGGGATGGCTGCAGGCGGCCTTCCTTGTAGATGTATGGATATTATTCTATCACTATAGCATTGTACTTCAGGACACATCTTGAGATGTCTTTTTTGATGATGAATGCAACCCCACTTCTCTTTGGCATTCCTGGCATAGTAGACCATATGATTATCTGTTTCAAAATGGCCCGTTCCAGTCCATTTTAGCCCACTGATGCCTAGAATATCAATGTTTATGTGCTCCATTTCCCTTTTGATGATTTCTAATTTTCCTAAGTTCATACTACATACATTCCACATTCCGATTATTCATTGATGTTTACAGGTGTTCCTTCTCATTTTCAGTCAGGCTACATCAGCAAATGGAGGTCCCTGGGGCTTGATTCCATTCCCATCATTAAGGGTGACTCCACTCTGAGGAGGCAACTCTTCTCCAGTCGTCTTTCGAGTGTCTTCCAACCTCTGGGGCTCATTTTCTGGCCCTCTATCTGGCACAATGTTTCTCTGGCACTCGTAGGGTTTTCAGTGGCTAATTGTCTCAGGAGTGGGTCAGCTCTATCCTTCTCTGTAGCCTGTCTTAGTCTGGAAACTCAGCTGAAACCCGTTCACCAGGGGTGGCCCTTCTGGTATCTGCACTACCAGTGGCATAGCTTTCAGCATCACAGCAACACACAAACGCCCACAGTACAGCAAACTGACAGAAACGTGTAAATAGACAAAGTTTTTTCAATATTCTTTCAATTTTTAAATTGCTAATGATACAAAGGAACAAATACCCAAAATAAAAAGCTGCAGTTGAACCCAGTTTTTCACTGGTTTGGGTTCAGATTTGGACTCTAGTTCAGCTTCAGAAAAAACATTTTAAATGCTTGAGCAGGTTCAGAGTTCAGATGTGGTTTGAAGCCCTGCTACTGACATGTAGGATTTAAACCCAAAAGTGAGCTGATCCCAAACCCTCTCAATTTTAACCTACACCTGAAGCGGAACCCAGTTTTTCACAGATTTAAAGCTCTGGTTTCCTCTCTTCATATAGCTGCTCCCAAGGCAAGCTAAGTTCCTCAAGTAATTCCAGTACCAAACAATATTGGAAATTAGCTTCCGAAAGAAAAAGTGATTGTGTGGATGGGGAGAAATCTCAGAGGGAGACTGGGAGGTCCCAGGGGTGGGGCTGACGGAGCAGGGAGCTGGGGGCATGGCTGGACGCCTCCCCACTTGGTAGTTCTAGGGTTTCTGCCTTTGGCTTGGATGCTAACACAAAATAACCTGAAAATCCGGTGTGGTGGCACATGCCTGCAATCCTAGAACCAGGAGGCTGAGGCGGGAGGATCACGAGTTCAAGGCCACCCTGTGCTACATTATGAGACCCCAAAATAAATAAACAAACACACAAACACACATGAATCCACACGGTCTTGTGGATTCAAACATACCACAAGCCTAGAGAAGAAATGTGACTGCCACATTGTGACCTCCACTCTGCCCAGGCCCCACTGCAGAGGTGACCATACCACTCTCTGTGCCACTGCATCAAGGTACATTTTTTAAAAAAAACTTTGCAGCCGGGCGCGGTGGCGCACCTGTAATCCCAGCAGCTTGGGAGACAGAGTCAGGAGGATCGCAAGTTCAAGACCAGAGGCAGTCTGCGTAATTTAGTGAGACCCTGTCTCAAAAAAAGTAAAAAAAATGGGCTGAGGGTGCAGCTCAGTGGTCCAGCACTTGCAGAGCATGCAAGCGCAAGGCCCTGGGTTCAATTCCCAGTACTGCAAAAAAACCACAAAACTTTGCTTATTTTTCTTATAGATAAAACTATCTGGCACCGGGCGCTGTGGTGCATGCCTGTAATCCCAGCGGCTGGGGAGGTGGAGACGGGAGGGTCACAAATTCGAGACCAGAGGCAATCTGCGTAATTTAGCGAGACCCTGTCTCAAAAAAGTAAAAAAAAAAAAAAAAAAAAAAAAAAAAAAAATGGTCTGGGAGTGCAGCTCAGTGGTCCAGCAATTGCAAAGCATGCAGGCGCAAGGCCCTGGGTTCAACCCCCAGTACCGAAAAAAAAAAAAAAAAAAAAAACTATCTGCTTAATGCTTTTTCAACTTGCTTGTTTCTACTCCATATATCATATACATCTTTCCATATCACGAGATACACACACACAAACACACGCACATGCACACACATATATGGGGCTGGGGTTTAGCTCAGTTGGTAGAGTACCACTCTGTGGTCTCTGAGGCCCTGGGTTCAATCCAAAGCACCGCAAAAACATGAGAAGGACTTGGCAATCAACCCCCAAAGCAATCCCAAACAATCAGCCATTGAAAACCCTTTGAGGATTACTATGAGTCAGACACAACTCAATGGCACCTAACAACAGCAACAACATATATACATATATATAACAATTATTAATCATTTAGTAATTCTTGCTTGAACCATGCTCAGTTCATAAACATTTGTTTCCAATTTTTGCTCTTGCAATCAACATTATTGTGCATACACAATCGCATTGTTACGTTTTATATTTTATTTATTTATACCCTGCTTACTGTTAAAAAGAATTTAAAATAGCTAAAAATTCTTTTCTAAGTTGGATCCCAATCTGAAAGATGCCGGTTGGGATTTTAGATAACAAAAGGGGGAGGGGAGAACGAAGTTAATGTCAGAAAATTTGTAAGTGCATTAAGCTAAAATGCTAATTTTGAGGAGGGTAAAACAGATGGGGCTTCGTAATATGTGATCCAAAGGTTTCTGGAGACACTCATGTTTGAATTAGAAGATACAGCATGAGCTTTCTTGGCTGCAGAAATTGAAAGCAAAGTGATGTTAAATTGATTTTTTTCCCAAACAATTACTCCCACCAAATCATCCTTCGTCTTTCTATTTTTAAGTACCAACAACAGTGTTGTACACATTTAAGATACGTGAATGTTATTTAATGTGGTTTTTATGTCCTTTTTTTTCCCATTTTCATCCTTCGATCTTCGCATTTGGACTGTCCACACTCTCCCTGATCGTATTACTGCTTCTATGGGGCAGTGCTGGGGACGTAACCCTGGGCCTGTAGCATGCTAGGCCAGTGCGCTACCATCTAGCTACAATGCCCAGCTCTTGATCTTAGAAGCTTGGGGAGGTTGTTTGTGTGTAGTCCTTGTTTTTGTTTCTTTGGGTGCCACTGTTGTTTGAGACAGGGCCTCACGGTGTAGCCCAGGCTCACCTGGACTCACTGTGTAGACTGGGCTGGCCTCAAACTCACTGTGATCTTCCTGCCTCAGGCTCCCAAGTGCTGGGCTTACAGGGCTCCACCACCGTGCCCAGTGTTTTTATTTTATGATGTTGTTGTTAGGTGCCATTGAGTTGAGTCCAACTCAAAGCAGCCATATGTACAGTAGAACAAAACTCTCCTCAACACACTGTAAGGCACACGATCTTTTTGATGTTTAAGCCCAATGTTGCAGATACTGTATCAGTCTGTACAGTTGAGGGTCTTCCTTTCTTTGTTGACCCGCCACACTCCCAAATGTGATGTCCTTTTCCAGGGATTGGTCCCTCCTGACTACATGTCCGAAATATGTAAGATGTAATCCAATCATCCTTGCTCCCAAGGAGCACTCTGGTCGCACTTCTGCTAGAACAGATCTGTTGGTTCTTTTGGTAGTCCATGGTATATTCAATATTCATCTCCAGCACCATAATTCAAAAGCATCAATTCTTCTGTCTCCTTCATTCACAGCCCAGCTTTCATAAGCATATGATGCAACTGGACATACTATGGCATGAGTCAGGCACACCTTTGTCTCAATGTGACGTCTTTACTTCCCAACACTCTAAAGATGTCTTTTGTAACACCTTTTCCCAATGCAATGCATCTTTTGATTTCTTGACTGCTATTTCTGTGGCCGTTGAAAGGATACAGCCCTGACGCACACCTTTCCTAACTTTAAACCAAACAATGTTAACTTGTTCTATTTGAATGACTCCCTCCTGGTCCATGTACAGATTCCTCATCAGTACAATAACTGCTCTGGTATTCCCATTCTTTGCGATATTATCTATTTTTGTTGTGACCCACAGAGTCAAATGCCTTTGAATAGCCAATAAGACAAATATAAGCATCTTTCTTGTATTTTTGGCTTTCAACTAATATCCATCTGACATTAGCAATCATGTCCCTTGTTCCATGCCTTCTTCTGAATCTGGCTCTATTTTCTCGCAGTTCCCTGTCTATATATTGCTACAGTCACTTTTGAATGATCTTTAGCAAAATTTTACTTATATATGATATTAATGATATTGTTCAATAATTTCCACATTCAGTTGGATTCTCTTTCTTGGGAATAGGCACAAATATGGATCTCTTCCAGTCAGTTGGCCAGGTAGCTGTTTTCTAAATCTCTTGGTGTAAACAAGTGAGCACCTCCAGTGCTGCATCTGTTTTTCAAAACATCTTGATTGGTATTCCATCCATTCTTCTAGCCTTGTGTTTTGCCAATTCCTTCAAGGCAGCTTCTACTTCATCCTTTAGTACCATTGGTTCCTGATCATATGTGACTCCCTGAAATGGTTGGTCATATACCATTTCTTTTTAGTATAATGACTCTGGATATTCCTTCCATCTTCTTTTTGTGTTTCCTGTATTATTTAATATTTTCCCTGTAGAATCTTTCACCACTGCCACTCGAGGCTTAAATTATTTCTTTAATTATTTAAGCTTGAGAAAAACAGTGTCTTCTTCTCTTTTGGTTTTCTATCCCTAGCTGTTTGCATATGTCAGTATAATGTTTGATTTTGTCTTCTCAAGCTGCCCTTTGAAATCTTCTGTTTAGTTCTTTAACTTTGTCATGTCTTCCTTTTACTTTACCTGTTTGACATTCAAGGACAAGTTTCAGACTCTCTTTTCACATGTAATTTGGTCTTTTCTTTTTTCCTGTTTTTCATAACCTTTTGCTTTCCTCATGAATGATGTGTTTGATGTCATGCCACAACTCATCTGGTCTTCAATTATTAGTGTCTAACGCATCAAATCTGTTCTTGAGGTGGTCTCTGAATTCAAGTGGAATATACTCAAGATCATACTTTGGGTCTCATACCCTTGCTCTAATTTTCTTCAGTTTCAGTTTGAACTTGCCTCTGAGCAGTTGATTATCTGATCCACAAGCAGTACCTGGTCGTGTTCTGACTTTTAATATTGAGCCTTTCCATTGTCTTTTTCCACAAATATAGACAATTTGATTCCTGTATGTTCCCTCTTGTGAATTCCATGTAGATAGTGGCCATTTATGTTGGTGTATTTTATAGCAGAGCTTATATATTTCAAATGGACAAAAAATAATATCATTTACAGCATTTAAGGTAAATTGCCTTGGAGCAGAATCTTCTCTTCCCATACTTGAGGTCTATAAGAGGTCTCTAGAAAGTTTGTGTTGTTGTTAGGTGCCTTGGAGTCTGTATCTGACTCATAGCAACCCTACATACAACAGGTGAAACACTATTGTCAATGCTTCTCTGCTGTTCATAGGGCTTTCAATGGTGGATTGATTTTTGGGAGTGGGTTGCCGGGTCATCTCCCAAGCCTACAGCACCTGGTGTTCCCAGGCAGTCTCCCATCCAAGTACTAACTGGGCCCAACCCTGCTTAGCTTCCGAGTTCTGACAGGATCAGATGCCACAGGGCTACGGCTACAGGCCTAGAAAGTTTATTACTGTAGAAAATGAAGTCTGTGTAAATCGAATAGGGGGTTGGGGAGAGAAGGGCTTGTACTTTTCCTTTTTGATTAATTGCTATGACAGTGTCCTTCAGTTAGCTGAGCAAGTTCCATATTTTCTTTAGTCATTACTCAGCGCCGAAATTCTTGCAGGACAACTTAGCTGCTCTATGAATTCTGCCATTTTGCAGCACTGTTTGGCTATTGCGTCCACCACTCCATTAGATCATTAACTCCATGCATATTAGTTTCTGTTACAAATCTTACAAAAGGGGAGTGCCTCTGAGTATCTAGGTCCACATTCTATATTAAGGCTAGAAATTCCGTTTTCATAAGTTGCCGGAGCCCACGATGGCTGCCATGTTGGTGTCCCTGTGGCTCAAGGGCTGGACCCCTCCACCCCTCTACTTCCCTGGCCCCGGTGCCCAGGTGCATACATGTGCAGCCCTAGTTAGAGGTCTGTTGTTTGTTGTTGTTAGGTGCCGTGGAGTCGGTATCCGACTCATAGCGACCCTCTGTACAACAGGGAAAACACTATTGTCAGTGCTTCTCTGCTGTGCATAGGGTGTTCAATGGCTGACTGATTTTTGGGAGGGGGTTGCCAGGTCCTTCTCCCATGTTAGAGGTCTAGATCTTAGTTTTATGAGAACTTTGCCCCAACCTCCACACCAGCCTACTGGGGGAAGCAAACAGACACTACCATGAGGTGCATCCCCACAGAGAGAGCTGTCCATCCAAAACCTACGCCAAGGCTTCGTTCAAGTGTCTTCCTGCCACTCACTTCCAGTATAGAGAGAGCCTTAGGGACGTCGCCCTCAGGAACTCCTCCAAGAGTTAATGAGGCTGCGTCTGATCAAAGTGAACTCCACACTCTGAGGATATACACAGCAAATACCAGCGACCTGACGATAGCCAAGATGACGCCCAGAGAGGGCTGACAGGAGGAAAACTGGAGAGGGAGCCAGGGAACAGTCCGGTGAGATGTTAAGACAACGGAGAGACAAATCATCTCTTCGTTCTGGCCTGATACTGTTTCTACAATTACATTAAATCACTGAAGTCACCTGGTTCTTTCTTTTACCCATCCTCCCTGCAGTTACCTCCTTGATTATGTCCAGGCTGGATCCTCATTCTGGGAATTTCTTCTTGTTGTATCCAACTCATAGTGACCCTATGTACAACAGGCGGAACACTATTGTCAGTGCTTCTCTGCTATTCATCAAGTTTTCAATGGCTGGTTGCTTTTTGGGAGTGGGTTGCTGGGTCCTTCTCCCAAGCCTACAGCACTTGGTGTTCCCTGGAGGTCTCCCATCCAAGTACTAATCAGGCCTGACCCTGCTTAGCTTCTGAAATCTCACAGGATTGGATGCCACAGTGGTATGGCTGCAGGCAGGAATTTCTTGTTGTTGTTGTTGTTAGTTGCCCTCGAGTCAGTATCTGACTCATAGCCACCCTTATAGGGTTTTCAATGGCTGACTGTTTCAGGATTGCCTTGGGAGTGGATTGCCAGGTCCTTCTCCCATTTTTGCAGTGCTGGGAATTGAACTCAGGACCTCAGAGACTGCATCGCAGCGCTCTACCAACTGAGCTAAATTCCAGCCCAGGCATAGGAATTTCTTAGCATCCTGCAAATCACACATTTGGGTATAGAGTCACAACTGCCTCTGGTTTTCCCAATTTTGCCTTCCTAAAATCTGTGTCCTCTCTTATAACAATCCCACTAGTGTCTAAGCAGACTCATTTGACTGCATCTGGGCTGGCCCCCAGGCAGCTTGTTCTTATCTAAAGCCTGCCTCTGGCTAGGGACCTGTGGAGAAGTTGAAATCTTGCTTTGCTCAGCTGAGAAGTAGCATCACTATTTTGCCTTGTCCCAATTCACATGACAATCAGGACATTCACATAAAGCGCTTTAGGGTGCTTGATAGAAGGGTGACATCCAGAGCTGTGGGGAGCCAGAGGCTGATGGTCTGCAAGAACTGACAGTCAACATTTCAGAGATTTTACAAGCAAGGGTGTTACAAATTCTGGAGCCCAAATCCGGTCCTTTGTCCCTCCTGGTAGAATCACACAACCTATAAACTGACATCAAGCCCCAACTGAGCTTTTGATGTGAAGTGATACTGAGTGGGGTTCAACTCATAGTGGCCCTAAGTATAACAAAAGGAAACACTCCCTGACACTGTGCCATGCCCTGAGCTACTGTCAGTGCTTCTCTGCTATTCACAGGGTTTTTAATGGAGGATCATTTCAGGAGTGGGCTGCCAGGTCCTTCTCCCATTTTTTGCGGTGGTGGGGACTGAACCCAGGGCCCCAGAGAGTGCAGAGCAGCCCTCTACCAACTGAGCTCAACCCCAGCCCCCGCCTCAATTGAGCAGTGAAGGTCTATTCTTCAACAAGAATACGAGAGGTGGGAGGAAAGAATCAGAGTTCATCTTCTCAACCTGTTAAGGGTGAAGATGTCATGGTTATAGGATTTAAAAAAGAAAAGAAAAAAAAGCTGTAATCCCAGCGGCTCTGGAGGTAGGGGCAGGAGGATCGCAAGTTTGAGACCAGAAGCAGTCTGCATAACTTAGCGAGACCTTGTCTCAAAAGGAAAAAAATGGGCTGGGGGCGCAGCTCAGTGGTCCAGCACTTGCAGAGCATGCAGGCGCAAGGCCCTGGGTTCAACCCCCAGTACCACAAAAAAAAAAAAAAAAAGAAAGAAAAAGAAAAGAAAAGAAAAAAGATGGGCTGGGAAAGGCGAATAAAAGGGAGGAATATCATGCTTTCTCAGGAAAGGGGCAGAGATAAGCCAGGAATTCGGGCTCTACCTCCATTTTGGTTCTTTACTCCATCCTCAAGGCAATTGTCATCTGTCCTGGTGCCTTAGGGCTGTCATTTAGCATGCACATGGCATTGTAACAAAGCCAGAGGTCATCTGGGGATCACTCTGGCAGCCATCTTAGATCCAGCTGCTTTGGGCTGGCCCACCTGAGGAGGGGCTGGGATTTAGCTCAGTTGGTAGAGCACTGCACTGCAGTCTCTGAGGTCCCAAGTTCAATTCCCAGCACCGCAAAAATGGGAGAAGGACCTGGCAATCCACTCCCAAGGCAATCTCGAAACAGTCAGCCATTGAAAACCCTATGAGGGTCGCTATGAGTTGGATACCCACTCCATGGCACCTAACAACAACAACACCTGAGGAGGGATCTGACCTTCAGGCATCCTGTCCTCAAAGATAAGCAAGATTAGGGTGGATGAGCAAGATTAGGGTGGGGTGGACTCCAGTTAGGTCAGCAGGCCTACAAAGCAGGGTGGGGCGTGAGGCTGATTATCATTTGGCAGCCTGACCTGGGTCATGTCATGGCAGAGCAGGGACAGCACAGAAGCCGTGGAAGGCTGCATTCCACCCACCAGTCACCAGCACACTACTGGCTGTGTCTACATGGTTGAAACTACTTTCTAATTACATCTCAGTGACAGCGATGGTGACCATGGACCTGCCTGGATGGCGAAGGGAAGTGGGTAGTTCTTCTGAGACTGTATTTTCAAAGATCCTGCACACTTTCGGTGAAATAAACGAAAAGAAGCCTGGAGGCTGGGAGGTCTGGACACTGAAAAAAACTGAAGTTGGTGGTGTAGCCTATCATCTCTGGAATTCAGGGCCACCCTGGGCTACATAGCATGAGCCTGTGTTTACAACAAACAACAAACAAAAACCTGAAATAAGATTCTAGAAGATTAACACAGCTCTGGCTGACAGCCAGCACCCGCTCAGGAAGCCTTCCCTTAACAAACTGACCAGGTCCCCAAAGCCCCAGGAGGGGGCTAATGGCTGAGCAAGTGGGGAGAGGGCCATCTCCTAACCAGCTCTGCCAGTTCCAGCTCACCCCTCAGGCCCTGCTCCTGTGACCTGCTGCGCTCCCAAACTGAGCCTCACCTCACCTCGCCTTACCTCACTTCACCTCACCCACCTCACCTCACCTCACCTCACCTCACCTGGCTGACGTTTCTGCTTCCGCTCTGGGCAGGAGAAGAAAGTTACCGTGAGGACACAGTCGGAGCTGGCTGGCCATTTGGACCTTCTTGCTCTTCCGCACACAGCCTGGAGCACGAGTCAGAAGGGCAGGCCACCTGGGTTGGACCCACCTGGCCAGCAGTCTTGGGCAGGCCACTTCTGCTTCCTGTGCCTCGACTTCCTGATCTGTAAAATGAGGAAAGGGTGGTCACACTTAGCCTTGCAGGCTGGCTGTGGAGATTAAATAAGTAAATCCTATGAATGTCTCAGGCCAGGCTGGCTTTAGGGCCATGCAGTCAGTCCAGGGACAGAGTCCTGAGTTCAGAAGGGAAGTGTGCTGCGGGGATGCTCTGCAGTCACATCTTGAAAGGCCTAACAGTTTTATCTTTTTTTTTTTTTTTTTTTGTGGTATTGGGGGTTGAACCCAGGGCCTCGCGCCTGCATGCTCTGCAAGTGCTGGACCACTGAGCTGCACCCTCAGCCCATTTTTTACTTTGTGAGACAGGGTCTCACTAAGTTAAGCAGACTGCCTCTGGTCTCGAACTTGCGATCCTCCTGCCTCCGCCTCCCGAGCCCCTGGGATTACAGGTGTGCGCCACCTCACCCGGCTACAATTTTGTCTTTGACTCTGCTTTATCAGTGAAGCCTCACGTGACGATGGAGCGCACATCCGGTTCCTGGCGACCAGCTACCCCGCCTCTTGGGCCCCATAGGTGCCCCTGCCAGGCTACCCACCACCCTTCCTCTGGGCTGGACCTGGATATAAATGGCAAAGGGTTGGCAGGTGGCAGTTCTTTGACGGGTCACTTTGACGGGTTACTACAGACACAGTAGTCTCCCAGCTGTGGGTGACTCAATCTATATGCAGAACCTGTGGATAGGAGGCTGACTGTATTCTCCATTCTTCTGTGGCCTGCCACAGATTGAGCAGTAGGCAGCCACTCCAGCCAGGGTGGGACGTGTTGGTCTGGTGGCTCTGGAGAGCCGGGCCCAGGTGTGGGTGAACCCTGAAGGGCAAGGCAGGGAACCCAGGCACTTGGCACCAGAGGCAGGGGTGCAGTGCGGATCTACACTCTCCCAGGAGCATCTTGGGGCTGGGATTTAGCTCAGTGGGTAGAGCGCTGCGCTGCAGTCTCTGAGCTCCCGAGTTCAATTCCCAGCACCGCAAAAATGGGAGAAGGACCTGGCAATCCACTCCCAAGGCAATCCCGAGAAACAGTCAGCCACTGAAAACCCTATGAGGGTCGCTATGAGTCAGATACTGACTCAACAGCACCTAACAACAACAACAAGGAGCGTCTTTGGTGCAGTGACATTAAATAAAGGCCACCGAAGAATGGAGAATACAGTCAGCCTCCTATCCACAGGTTCTGCATTAGGAGATGAGTCACCCACAGCCGGGAGACTACCGTGTCTGTAGTAAGCATGTAAATATGGACAGACTTTTTTTTGGTCATTCCCTGAGTAACACAGCATTAAGCTGGATGTGGTGGTGCACGCCTGTAATCGCAACACTTGGCAGGCTGAGGCAGAAGGACCTACCTGAGTTAGAACCAGCCGGGGCTCCCTAGCGAATCCCAGGACAGTCTGGGCTACATAGAGAGACTCTGTTTCAAAAGAAAGAAAAAGCAAAACAAAAACAATATAACAACTATTTACCTAGCCATTGTATTGCATGACGTATTATAAGTGATCTACAGATAATTCAATGGGAGAAGGACCTGGCAATCCACTCCCAAGGCAATCCCGAAACAGCCATTGAAAACCCTATGAGGGTCGCTATGAGACTCCACGGCACCTAACAACAACAACAACAACAACAGATAATTCAAAATATAGGGAGGGAGTGGGCTGGGTATTCACAAATACTATGGCATTTTATAGAAGGGGCTTGAGTATCCCCAGAATTTGGTATCTGTGGGGGTCCTGGAGCCAATCTCTGGCTGATACCAGGAGACAACCGTATTTTCTATCATTGCTTTTAACAGCGCCGGCTTCTGGTTTTTTTTTTGTTTGTTTGTTTGTTTGTTTTTTTTACTGGGGTTGAACCCAGGGCCTCGCGCCTGCATGCTCTGCAAGTGCTGGACCACTGAGCTGCACCTCAGTACATTTTTTTTATTTTTTTGAGACAGGGTTTCACTAAGTTACGCAGACTGCCTCTGGTCTCGAACTTGCGATCCTCCTGCCTCCGCCTCCGGAGCCGCTGGGATTACAGGCGTGCGCCATCACACCCGGCCCTGGCTTCTGTTTTGAAAAAGAGCCTCCTATTTCATTTTGCACTGGGACCTGCAAATTATGCAGCCAGTGCTGTGGAGAACAGGATCTGGCCCACCACAGGGGCTCAAGAGAAGGGTCACGGGCCTGACAGACCTTTCTACTTCTTGGCTGGTAAAGTCAAGGGCCAGGTCTGTTCAAGGTCACCTGGGGCCTGATGCACACCCGTTGCCACCGTAAACATCCACAGAAAAAGCAGAGAACGTTGACCATGGCTATGGCTTTTTAGCATTTGATTTTGAATAATGAAGCACTAGCTTGGTGGGTTTTGCGGGGAGAGGTTGGTTGTTTTTGCAGTACTGGGAGGTTGACCCCAGGGCCTCGCACATGCTAGCAAAGGACTCTACCACTGAGCTGCACCCCCAGCCCCTTTTTTATTTTTTATTTTGATGTAGGTCACGCTGAGTCGCTCATGCTACCTCTGGTCTCCAACTTCCATTCCTCCTGCCTCCGCCTCCCAGGTCACTGGGATCACAGGCCCCTGTGGAACCCGGCGAGCAGCAGCTCTCTGAATATCCATCTGCAGGAGGCGGCGATCTAGGTGGTTGTGGAGAAGTCTACCACATGAATTCTCTGTGTTTTTATTTATTTATTTATTTATTTTCGGTACTGGGGGTTGAACCCAGGGCCTCGCGCCTGCATGCTCTGCAAGTGCTGGACCACTGAGCTGCACCCCCAGCCCATTTTTTTTACTTTTTGAGACAGGGTCTCGCTAAGTGACACAGACTGCCTCTGGTCTCGAACTTGCCGTCCTCCTGCCTCCGCTTCCTGAGCCGCTGGGATTACAGGCGTGCACCACCACGACCGGCTCCACAGGAGTTCCTTAAAGGGAACTCAGCTCCAGATAATGACCCTGGAGCCCAGAGAAGGAAGAGGTCAACACGGCCTTAGAGCTCCCGAGGAGGTGGCTGCTGCTGAACCACACTTAGAACCACTGGTTTAGACTAGGACAATCTGAGAAGGCTTCCTGGAGGAGAAGGTTGAGACTCAGGAATCTGCAGAGTGACATGACTGGTGGGGAAGCAAGCAGTTGCCAATGGGGAGAATGAGAGGGTGTTGAGTGTGTGTACAGGGGACATTTCAGGCAGGCAGGATGACGCGCCTCCCTCCTAATACGCTCCTCTGATAAAGCTGTAGCCCCAAAGCCTTTCAGACATGGCAGCCGTCGTACTAGGGCTCGGTGGAATCCTTCACCCTTTCCCTCTGTCTCAGGGGAGGTCAACACCCCAGACAGGGGAGGACAAATGTCCTGGAGATTGACCCCTGGGCTGGCCTACTATTTTATTATTGTTGTTGTTGTTGTTGTTAGGTGCCGTCAAGTCAGTATCCGACTCATAGCGACCCTCTGTACAACAGGGGAAACACTATTGTCAGTGCTTCTCTGCTGTTCATAGGGTTTTCAATGGCAGATTGATTTTTGGGAGGGGGTTGCCAGGTCCTTCTCCTAAGCCTACAGCTTCTGGTGTTCCCAGGCGGTCTCCCATCCAGGTACTAACCAGGCCCGACCCTGCTTAGCTTCTGAGATCTGAGGGGATCGGATGCCACAGGGCTACTGCTGCAGGCATTTTATTATTATGGGTACACATTAGCACAGCTCTAAAATAATTGAATTTCTGCATAGATAAATGCTCCATTGGTATCCAGTGTTGCTGTTGTTAGGTGCCGTCGAGTCGGTATCCAACTCATAGTGCCCCTCTTAGGGTTTTCAATGGCTGACTGTTTCAGGATTGCCTCGGGAGTGGGTTGCCACATCCTTCTCCCATTTTGCAGCACTGGGAATTGAACTCAGGACCTCAGAGACAGCAGTGCAGTGCTCTACCAACTAAGCTAAATCCCAGCCCTGTATCCACTGTTAGCAAACATAAAAGAAGAAATTCACATAGAGCAGGGAGCCGTGGCGGGCACCTGTCATCCCAGTGATGTGGGAGGCAGAGGCAGGAGGATGGCAAGTTCAAGGCCAGATGCAGCCTGTGTAACTTAGTGAGACCCTTAATAAAAATAAGTAAATAAATAACTAAGAGGTGCAGCTCAGTGGTAGAGCACTTGCAAAGTATGCGCAAGGCCCTGGGTTCAGGTCCCCAGTACTTAAAAATAAATAAATAAATAAAAGTCACGTGGGAACCATCTGGCGGATAGAGCAAGGTGGAGGTCTACATTTCTAAAGTTTTAAGTAACACATGCCATGGGGCCAAGAAGCAGCACACAGATGGTCCCTTCCACTCCTGCACCCCTCTGTGCCCTTCACTGAGACCCTCAGAGGCCTACTCTGCGGACACCAGGCAGCTGGCACCCCCATGAGTCCCCTGCACTGGATCGCGATGACCTTGGCCAGCACTTGACCTCCATTTTTTTACCATTGGCCTTTAGAGTAGGATTTTTTGACTTCCACTGTCAAACTGGAGTTCGAAGACTTGGAGGGAAATGTTATTTTTTTGTAACCCTAGTCACCAAACCTGTGTGTATGTGTGTGAGTGTGTATATGTGTGTGTGTGTGTGTGTGTGTGAGAGAGAGAGAGAGAGAGAGAGAGAGAAATATCAGGTCAAAAAGGACAAGAACACTTCTGAAACTAAAATATTGGTCCCTTGAGGTGCTTTCTTGTACATTTTCTGTTTGTTTGTTTTTTAAAGTTTAGCTTATGTCACTGTTCCAATGTAAATAGTCCCTCTAAAAGTCCTCCGTCCCTAGATGTTCTTAAATATTTATCTGAGAGCTTCGGTTAAAGCTCTTAGTGGCTATTGATATTTTGATTTAGTAGCCTTTGGAAATCCTTTAATAGTGCACAGCTGCCATTTTTTTCTAAACATTAATGGTAAGAAGAGTAATTTACTGAAAATAACAAGGGATTTAGAGAAAAATAGATCTGATTCAAATCCAAGCTTCTCCCCTCCATGTCTCTGAAAAATAGAAATGCTATCTACTGGCATTAATGAAGATTAGGTCCAGCTGCAAATGATAAAAATGCCCCAACAGTGGCTTAAATCAGACGTTCAATCAAAAAATGAAAGAAAGAAAAGGTAAAAAGAAAAGGGTGGGGGGTTTCATTCCTCCCTTAGGTTAAGTCCCAGGCCGATGGCTCAAGGACCTCACTGTGCTCCAGGGTTTGGGGGCCTTCTACAGGTTTCTCTGCTTCGTGTTACAAGCTGGCTGCTTCAGCTCCTGCCTTTTCTACATATTAGCCAGGAGGGAGGGGAAAAGGAGATGCCTTTTTCCAGAAGCTGCACCCACCAGCGGTAAGAAGAGCTGAGCCTTGCCATCTGCACAACCAGATGCCCGGCAAAATCAGGGATTCTGTTACTAGAAAAGAAGAGGGGCACTGAGGCCAGGGAGAAGTCCTTAGAGTCTGTCTATAAAATAACCTGCTGCGGAGCTGCGCAGAGAGCGCCTCAATGCACTACTTACCATTACTAGTGTGGATTTCTGTTGCCCTTAAAATGTTGTTTGTTGTTAGGTGCCATCGAGTCATGTCCGATTCGTTGTTGTTAGGTGCCGTGGAGTTGGTATCCGACTCATAGCGACTCTCATAGGGTTTTCAATGGCTGACTGTTTCGGGATTGGCTTGGGAGTAGATTGGCAGGCCCTTCTCCCATTTTTGTGCTGCTGGGAATTGAACTCGGGACCTTAGAGACTGCAGCGCAGCACTCTACCAACTGAGCTAAATCCCAGCCCACAGTGACCCTTACAGGATTTTCAATGGCTGACTGTTTCGGGATTGCCTCAAGAGTGGGTTGCCACGTCCTTCTTCCATTTTTGCGGTGCTGGGAATTGAACTCGGGACCTCAGAGACTGCAGCACAGCACTCTACCAACTGAGCTAAATCCCAGCCCACCCTTAAAATAGTCACTGGCTATTTCCCTAAGTAACAATTTCTACTGATTATCAGAAAACATATCACTATTTTCCTGTGCAGTAAGAACTAAGAAGGTAAAATGAATTTTCAGAACATGTATTCCTCGTAGTTTCCCCGAGGTGGGTAAAGCAGGGGTCCACCAGGTAGAGTGCGTTCTGCTCAGTTCAGCATGGAGTATAACCAAGCCTAATCCACCTCGTGTCATACAATGTTGGCAAGTCAGCTGTCACTCTTCCTCTCCATCCCTACTGTATCATCACCTCTCTCAGCCTTTCACACTGGCTTTGCCTACAGTCAGGATGTGCCGCGGTACAGGATTCTCTGTTTCTTTTGCTCGGAGTTACGGAGCTTCTTGAATCTTTTGGCTTACACTTTGCATTATATTCAGAGACGTTGTGACTATTATTTCTTCAAAAATGTTGTCCCCTCCTTTCTCTCTGCTATGAACTCCAGTTCCATTTATGTTAGGCACTTGTGCTGTTTATTGATGTTCCTTTTTTTTTTCTTTTTAATGTTTAGATGGAACCCAGGGCCTCACACACATTGGGCAGATGCGCCACCATTGAGCTGCACGCCTAGCCCAAGAGTTTTGTCTTTACAACCTAACCTAAGCCCATCCAGATGAAAACATTAATGTTTTCATCTGTTTTCTTTTTTTTTTTTTCTTTTTTTCTTTTTGCAGTACTGGGGGTTGAACCCAGGGCCTCGTGCTTGCATGCTCTGCAAGTGCTGGACCACTGAGCTGCACGCCCAGCCCATTTTTTTACTTTTTGAGACAGGGTTTCGCTAAATTACACAGACTGCCTCTGGTCTCGAACTTGTGATCCTCCTGCCTCTGCCTCCCAAGCCGCTGGGATTATAGGCGTGCGCCACTATGCCAGGCTTGCTTATTGCTTGCTTGCTTTTTCTTCTTGTTTCTTTCCTTCCTTCCTTCCTTTCTTCCTTCTTTCCTTTCTCTCTTCTTTCTTTTTTATTGTTTTTGGATGACAGGGTCTTTCTATAAAACTTGTTGTTGTTAGGTGCTGTCAAGTCGGTATCCGAGTCATAGTGACCCTCTGTACATAGGGTTTTCAATGACGGATTCATTTTTGGGAGTGGGTTGCTGGGTCCTTCTCCCAAGCCTACAGCTTCTGGTGTTCCCAGGTGGTCTCCCATCCAGGTACTAACCAGGCCCGAGCCTGCTTAGCTTCCAAGATCTGACAGGATCGGATGCCACAGGGCTATGGCTGCAGGCTTCTATAAAACTTAGGCTGTCCTTAAGCTCAGGATCCTCCCTGCCTCAGCTTCCTAAATGCTGCGATCACAGGTATGTGCCACCACATGCAGCTTAAGGTTTTTTTTTTTTTTATTTCTTTATGTCTTTTAGGTCTATTTATTTGTTATGTCTCTCCCTAACATGTCTTTGTTTTCCTTCACCTTCTTTAATATGCTTATCTACTAAATTTGGGTCATTAAAATTGGCATGTTGTTGCTAGGTGCCATCGAATCGTGTCCGACTCATAGTGACCCTCAGAGGGTTTTCAATGGCAGATTGTTTTGGGATTGCCTTGGGAGTGGGTTGCCACATCCTCCCATTTTTGCGGTGCTGGGACTTGAACTCGGGACCTCAGAGACTGCAGAGCGGCGCTCTACCAACTGAGCTAAATCCCAGCCCCAAAATTGACATATTGGCCATTTTTGTCTTATTCATTGCTTGCCTAGTAATTTTTTTTTTTTTTTTTTTTAGATAGAGGAAGACCAGCCCGAGATTGAGGGCTGTTTGATCCCATCTGAGCAGCTTACAAAGGCTCAGATTATTCCCAAGTAAGTCAGCTGCACCCCAGAACAGAGCTCTGGTGTTTGTTTATTTTTGTGGTACTGGGGTTTGAACCCAGGGCCTAGTGCTTGCATGTTCTGCAGGGGTTGGACCACCGAGCTGCGCCCCCAGCCCATTTTTTTACTTTTTGAGACAGGGTCTCGCTAAGTTACCCAGACTGCCTCTGGTCTCGATCTTGCGATCCTCCTGCCTCCGCCTCCCAAGCTGCTGGGATGACAGGCGTGCGCCACCGAGCCCGGCTTGGGGTATTTTTTAGCATAGGGGTATCCAGTGTGAGACGGAAAACTCACAATGCTTGGCATTGAGTGAAGACTTACCAAAGCCAGGGGTAGTGGTGCACTTGCAGGCCCTGCTCCTCAGGAGGCTGAGGCGGGGATTGCTGGGCCCAGGGGCTAGGGGCCAGCCTGGGCAGCACAGCAAGACCCTGACTCTGAAAAGGAAGGCAAGTGAGAGCCTGGACCAAATATCACCAGTGAGGTTTGCTTCCCTGAGCCCTGCTGCCGTGACACTTGGCCCTCCAGGCCTCAGGCTCCAGCGGCTGCCTGCCCCCTCTCCCTGCGTGCCCACCCGTGCACTCTACCAGCATCGCCCCACCTTTGCCTGGGCTTTCTTCTGCTTGCCCGGCAAATGGAACCCACAAAGGTCCAGGCAACCCAGGCGGATCATCTTCTAGCAGGAAGTTCCCCACAACCATGCCTTCCTCAGTGAAGCCCGGAGCCCCCATCTAGAGTGGCCCTAAAGCTCTCGTTCTGTATTACAGCACTCTCCTAAGCAAACTGGGTTGGGATCTAGCTCAGTTGGTAGAGCACTGCTCTGCAGTCTCTGAGGCCCAGAGTTCAATTCCCAGCACCGCAAAAATGGGAAAAGGACCTGGCAATCCACTCCCAAGGCAATCCCGAAGCACTCAGCCATTGAAAACCCTATGAGGGTCGCTATGAGTTGGATACCGACTCCACAGCACCTAACAACAACAAAGCCAACTTCCTCTCCTACATGACCCTGTGGCTTCTGTCTCCTGGCTGAACCAGGTTGACACAGAGAGCCCTGATTTGGGTAAGTGGATCTGCAATCTGGCTTTTCTGCTGGATCTCTTGTTAGTTGCACGGGCTTGTGGATTTTGTTGGATGTGGAGTAGACGTGACCGAGTCCACTCAAACACGGACACTTCAGCTCCTTTCGCGCATCTATGACATCTGGCTCCTCTCTCGTATGTTGGCCAGAGGCTTCCATTGTATGCCACATGCCGGGGGCAACCAGCAGCAAGGACCTGTCATGTTTCCCACCTCAAAGGAATGCGTCAGAAATCTCTCTATTACCTCGGCTGTCTGCCGTGGATTCTGATGCCAGGTGAAGAACGCTCCTTTCTATTTCTAATGTTCTAATAACTTTCTGTCGTGAATGGATTTCTGACGTCACCTTTCTGTCTGAATCGTCTGAGACCGTCTTGAGGTTTTTCTCCTTTGTTGTTGTTGGTAGGTGCCGTCGAGTCGGTGTCCGACTCATAGAGACCCTCATAGGGTTTTCAATGGCTGTTTCGGGATTGCCCTGGGAGTGGATTGCCAGGTCCTTCTCCCATTTTTGCGGTACTGGGAATTGAACTCGGGACCTCAGAGACTGCAGCGCAGCACTCTACCCACTGAGCTTAATCCCAGCCCCCTTTTTTCCTTTAGACTACTGTAAATTTATTGATAAACGTACAGGTATTGCCCTAATGGGGGAAGGAAAAGGAGTACAAGAAGCTATGTAGGAGATTCCAGTTAATGTTTTAACTGTGATTCACAACGGGAGAATCAGAAAGTCCTGTCCTATTCCAAGAAGGGGTTTGTCCTTCATTTAGGATCTGGACCTGCTTTAAGTTCTGACTCTTTTTTTTTTTTTTCGGTACTGGGGGTTGAACCCAGGGCCTCGCGCCTGCATGCTCTGCAAGTGCTGGACCACTGAGCTGCACCTCAGCCCATTTTTTTTTTACTTTTTGAGACAGGGTTTCGCCAAATTATGCAGACTGCCTCTGGTCTCGAACTTGTGATTCTCCCGCCTCCGCCTCCCAAGCCGCTGGGATTACAGGTGTGCGCCACCATGCCTGGCCCTAAATTCTGATTCTTGATTGTAAAATATCAGCCAGAAGTGGTTTTTATTTCAAAAATTGTCTCTGCCAGGTGCCATGGTGCATACCTGTAATCTCAGCAACTCCAGAGGTTGAGGCAGGAGGATTGTGAGCTCGAGGCTAGAGGCAGCTGGCGCAATTTAACAAGACCTTGTCTCAAAATTAAAAGGAAAAAGGGGGAGTGGCTGGTGTTGCAGCTCACTGGTAGAGAGCCCTGGGTTCAATCCCCCTAGTACTGAAAAAAAAAATCTGTGCTATAACAACATAGTATAATAGCTAACATTTTGAAGTTAAATCACTCATTCTACATACTTAACAATGGGAAACCTTTTTTAATTAAAAATACACAGGCAGAGGCGGGAGGATCACAAGTCCAAGGCAAGAGGCAGCCAAGATAACTTAGTGAGACCATGTCTCAATATAAAAATACATACATACATATGAGGCTGGAGGTGCAGCTCAGTGGTAAAGCACTTGCAAGGCATGTGCAAGGCCCTGGATTCACCTCAACAGCACTACCAAAAAAAAAAAAAGATAAAAAGTCTTAATTACAAAGCAGTACCTGCATTCTATGTACAAATTAAAGCATTGTCAAGGTATCAAGTAAAAAATGGAATGTCTCTTACCTACTTTTCTCCTCAGTATTCCCCTTACAGACCCTGTGGTTTATAACCTAGAATTTAGGAAAAACCTTTCTTTGGTCATTTTACCCACCAATTTCCCAAGAGCTGAATAGATATTATCGCAAAAAATATACATTTGAGAAAAGTAAGGGATGCCCCAAATTGTAATCCTTGAAAACGTTTCTAGGCATTATCGGCTCCTTTGAATTCTGGTTTTTATATTATAGCGGGGGCCCAGAGGGAGATAGGAAGTCTGACGTTTCCTCCTCTTGAGAAGATTCTTGGTTACCTTTTTCAGCACAGCAGGACACCTGGAAAGAAAGTCACCTTAGTGAGAGAACCCCGTGTGAGATCATTGTCTTAGCTCACTTGTCATGATGTCCCTAAATTTCAGAGAGACTTGTGTAAGCACGCTGAACGCTTGACAGGCCCCCCGTAAATAATCAGAGGGTAAATGAGCTCACTCGTGGGCTCACCTGCAGCTGAAAGCAATCAGACAGAAACTGAGGCCAGGTGCAGTGGCCACACCTGTAACTCCAGCAACTCGGGAGGCCAAGGCAGGATCACGGGTTCGAGGCCAGAAGCAGGCTGTGTCATTTAAGGAGACCCTGTCTCAAGATAAAAGATTAAAAAATGGGCTGGGGTGCAGCTCAGTGGTAGAACATTTGCAAAGCCTGTGTGAGGCCCTGGGTTCAACCCCCAAGTACTCCTCCCCCAAAAGAGAAAAAGACAGAAGCTGAGGTTTGTCAGTGGACGTTCCAAATGGCGTGAACCCCATCATAAACACTCAGCTATGTGTTAAACCGTAGCAGCAGCCACAGATGACAACCCAGAGACCTTTGCTCCAGAGAGGTCAAAGATGAAATGAAAGCAGCTTTCAAGGGGAGACAAGGTTTGAGAAGCAAGGCACTAGGAGGCCGTTAATCCTCCTATGCTACTCCCTTCCCGACATGCTCAAAAGAGCACTGGGGGAGTTCTTGGAAGGACAGCCAAAACCACGAGCCTTCTGAAGACATCAATGGGGGAAGAGCCACAAGGTTCCCTTTGCTCCCCGGTAAGGCAGATGCCACCTCCGAACCTCACTTTCTTTGCCTTTGAAACAGAGGGAAGAGTTCCTGATTGGCTTGGGTTACTGTGACTCTCAAGAGGAAGTTGAGAAGGAAAGTGCTCTGTGATTCCGCTCGCAGGAGGCCGAGGCAGGAAGATGGGTGAGTTCCAAGCCCGCCTGGGCTCCACAGCGAGGCCCTGTCTCAAAAATAAAAATAGCCAGGTGCACTGGCGCATGCCTGTAATCCCAGCGGTTTGGGAGGCGAAGGCGGGAGGATCACAAATTCGAGACCAGGGACAGTCTGCGAAATTTAGCGAGACCCTGTCCCAAAAAGTAAAAAAATGACAGGGCGCAGTGGCGCACGCCTATAATCCCACTGGCTCCAGAGGCGGAGGCAGGAGGATCACAATTTCGAGACCAGGGACAGTCTGAGCAATTTAGAGAGACCCTGTCTCAAAAAGTGGAAAAAAAATGGGCTTGGGGTGCAGCTTAGTGCTCCAGCACTTGCAGAGCATGCAGGTTCAACCCCCAGTACCGCAAAAAAAAAAAAAAAAAGGTAAAAAAATGGACTGGGGGTACAGCTCAGTGGTCCAGCACTTGCAAAGCATGCAAGCACAAGGCCTTGGGTTCAACCCCCAGTACCAAAATAAAATAAAATAAAATAAAATAATCAGAATCATCATTTTAAGAGCGCAATCGAAGGGAAGCAGGCCCTACATCCCTTTCCACTGAGAACCCGGCAGCAGACCTCGCAGCCCCGTTCCACACGGACAAATGCTAGCGCACAGGGTACACGCCGTGGCCCGGGGGACGCTGAGCACTCGCCTCCCCCACTGGCTGTCGTGAAGGCCTACTTGGCAGCCCTCCGCTCCCCAGCGCTGCTGCAAGGGGCCAAGGGGCCCACCGCTGGGTTCCAGGGTTTGCACGCAGTCGGAGCACTGTGGCCGACGCGAGTGGATCGAGCGGATGAAAACATCGTTAATTTAGCCCAGCTTGTGTCAAGGACAGTGGAGACCTGGCGCTGGCCTTCTGAGTGGGTTTTTGAAGGCATTTGGTCTTGCAAGCCCTCAAGTATAGCAGTCAGCTGCACCTAAGAAGAGGCATCTGGAGGGGTCCGAGGCTGAAAGCCTGGCTCCGCCCCGCGCTGGCTGGGTGCGCAGATTAGAGGCTGAGGCCTTGGGTCCCTGTCTGAGGACATAATAGTAAACAGACCTCACCGTCTGTGAAAACCAAATAATTTAGTCATAAGTTACAATGAAGTTGAGTAAAGTGCTTAATACAGTTCTTGGCAAGAGAAAGCACTAAGCAGGACGGGTGTGAGGCGGAGGGATCACTACAAGTTCAAGGCCAGCCTGGGCTACGTAATGCATGTGGGGCCTGCCAGAACTACACGGCAAGACTCTGTCTCAAAATACCCACGACAAAAACCCCCACTAAATGCATGTCGATTATTATTAATTTTAATGTAGTATTGTTATGGCGTATGTATCAAATGCAATGAAAAGATTTAAATGCCAAAAAAAATTAAAACAAGGGTAGTGAAAATATAATATTTTCATGGGAATTTATTTACAATATTGGCAAAGTTCTCTCCTAAGACTCACAAGTCATGAAAACAGCTGAATAATGAGAATTTATAAATAAATATGTGGCAAATGATTTTGAAAAGCAAAGACCAATGATAAACTATGGAAACTATTTGCAGTACAGGTGATGGCTAAAGAGCTGATCTCCTTGGTTCAGTTACCACATGGTCTCAAATCTAATCCACACCTGAATCTGATTTGCACTCAGGTGCTGGCGATTCCTTGAACAGAAAAACGTTGGTTTGCGATTCTGCGACTCTAAGCCACTCCTTCCCTTCCACTGCTCCTTGACCACAGGGCAGCTGAATGATGATGGTGAGGGGTGGAGAAGCTCTCAGCGCTTCAGTCACCAGCGACGATGATGCGTGGGGTGAACAATAGGTAAATTATAGTGAGGATGATGATAAAATAGTAACCTATTATTGTTTTTACCATATGTACAGTGGTTCTGTAATTTTCCCCAAAACCTGCTTTCAACTACGAATCTGATTGGCACTCGATTCTAATCCACATTTGTTCTGTTTTGTTTTGGTTTTTTGGGTGTTGTTAGATGCTGTTGAGTTGGGTCTGACTCACGGGGACCCTGTGTACAACAGACGAAACCCTCCCGACACTATGCCATGCCCTGCACTGTCAGTGCTTCTCTGCTGTTCACAGGTTTTCAGTGCAGGTTGTTTCAGGATTGTTTGGAGAGTGGGCTGCCAGGTCCTTCTCCCATTTTTGCAGTGCTGGAGATTGAACCCAGGGCCTCAGAGAGCACAGAGCAGCGCTCTACCCACTGAGCTAAACCCCAGCCCACCTGATTTTTTTTTAACCCTCTCAAACTGTTGAAAGGGTGTAGATTAGGTTCGAGAATGTACAGGTTTTTACTCTGTATTTTCTTTGTTTAAGACAAGATCTTGGCTGCATAGTCCCAACTGGCCTAGAACTCCCCATGTAGCCCAGGCTGGCCTTGAACTTGCAGCGATACTCCTGCCTCTTCTTCCTGAGTACTGGGATTACAGGCATGCACTACCACAATCCCACTGTGGGACTGATTTCCTTAATTAAAAAAAGAAAACAACAAAAAAACTTTAATGGCCACCATGATAGTGAACACTATAATCCCAGCACTCGGGAGGTTGAGGGAAGAGTACTGAGACCAGAGTTCAAGGCCAGCCTAGGATACACAGCGAGACCCTGTCTCAAAAAACAAAACAAACAATAACAACAACAACAGAAAAAAACTCTTATAAAAAACATTCATTCATTCACTTACTCAATAAGTATTTCTTTAGCAAACAGCTCCTGGAAATACATTTCTGAGCAAAATCAGACATGGTCCCTGACCCTACCCTCATGTTCATCACAATTAAACAGGAAGACAGACGTTAACCAAAAAAATCACACAAATATTATGTAAAGTTAGAACTTGGAGAAGAAAGTTACAGAGTGCATTGAGGGCTTACATAACGGGAAGAGTACTCTAACCAGGAGCACCGAGCTTCCTCTGAGAAGGTCATGGTTCAGCTAAGAGCTGAAGCACTGAGTATGAGTTAACTGAACAGAGAGGTTTATTCAAGAGAGAGGAACAGCAGGTGCAAAGGCCCTGTTGCTGAAGGGAATATAGCGTTGTGTGCAAGGTCCCGTGGAACCAGTGCAGAAGAAAGAAAATACATGGGGCCAGAGGAGCCGCAGAGATAAGCACCAGCCAAGTCGTGAGAAGTCTTTCAGACTCTGCCGGATATCGTCCACTTACCAAGACACCACTCAGCACCTGCTCTGCAACTGACCCATGACACAGCACCTGCTCCTGCTCTTTGGTTTTAATTTGGGTTCAGCCAATGGGAGGCTCTAGCAGGAGCCTGAAGGGCCAGTCACCAAGGGCTGGCCACCTCCCTCTACAGAGGCCACGTTCCTTTGAGGTAGCGCTTTCCATCTGGCTACTGTTAGTTTGGATTTCCTTTTTTTCTGTTCCTGGGGCTTGAGCCCAGGGCCTCATACGCTCTGTTGGTGCTGTTTCACTGCACTGCACCCCCAGCCCCGTTTTCATTTTTTCCCTTGAGTCAGGGTTTTGCTAAGGTGCGCAGGTTGCCTCTGGCCTCAAACCTGTGACCCTCCAGCCTCTACCTGCTGAGTTGCTGGGACTACAGGTGTGCGCCACGATGGCCAGCTTATAGTTTGAGTTTTGAATGTCCCCTAAATGCTCATGTGCTGAAGGCTGGGTCCCTCACCCTGGCACTATCAGGGGGCAGTGAAGCTTTTGTTGTTGTTGTTAGGTGCCGTCGAGTCCAACTCATAATAACCCTATGTACAGCAGATGGAAACACTTCTTGATTCTGTGCCAGGCACACGATCTTATTTATACTTAAGCCCATTGTTACAGACACTGTGTCAATCCATCGGTGAAGCCTTTAGGTGGGGTCTGATGAAGGAGGCCTGCAGCCATAGCCCCCACATCCGATCCCATCAGATCTTGCAAGCTAAGTAGGGGCAGCCAGATGAGTCCTTGGATGAGAGACTGCCTGGGAACAATTAATCTAAGCAAACCGTGCTAATTCCATTCCTATTAAAGACACATGACTCTATTGTGTGAATTTAAGAGATGAGCCTGCTGAGGTGCTTCAGGGAAATTTCTCTTGTCTCTTAAAAGGGACAGAAGGAAGCAGTGTTCTTTCCTCTGGAACCCCTGTCTTTCCAGGCATGGTGGTGCACACCTGTAATCCTAGCACTCAGGAGGCTGAGTCAGGAGGATCATGAGTTTGAGGCTAGCCTGGACCTTGGTGTAGGAGCTGGCAGGATCTGGGGGAAACCAGGTGGTCCACAAAGAGGAGCAGAGATAGTGATAGATTCCAGGTCCTCGGTGACACTGTGGAGTCACTAACTTAACCAGCCCTGGAGTCTCCTCCCCACAGGACGTCTTGTGAAGAGAGTCTACATCCCACTATTGTTTAAGCCCTTCTGAGTTGAGTCGTCTCTTCCTTGTGTGTCCAATAGGACAGGGGCTAGGAAGAGAGAAGTCTGGGGTGGAAATAAAGATGTTCCAGTCATTCAGATATGAATGGGTGCGGTACTTGCAGTATATCAACAGGGGGAAGAAAGCAAACTTCAACCAAAAATAGAGAAAGGATATGTGTGGGAACTTCTCATTCATTTATGCAACAAATAAATGCTCAGTGAGTTCCTGTTAGGTGCCTGGCACTTGTTTAGTCTCTAGGGATAAATAAATAAACAAGGCAACCCCCCCTGTCTTTCCAGGCATGGTGGTGCACACCTGTAATCCCAGCACTCAGGAGGCTGAGTCAGGAGGATCATGAGTTTGAGGCTAGCCTGGGCTACACAGTGAGACCCTATCTCAAAAAACAAAACAAATTCCTGTTTTCATGGATCATTCTAGCACTAGTATCAGAAAACAAAGCCAAATGGCCAATAACTAGAAAATGTTTAACCTCAGCCATTATTGGAAAGGTACAAATAAATTACATATTTATATTCACTTACCACTTGGCAAAAATTTAACCGTTGCTAACATTGCATTGGGGCTGGGATTTAGCTCAGTTGGTAAAGCGCTGCGCTGCAGTCTCTGAGGTCCCGAGTTCAATTCCCAGCACTGCAAAAATGGGAGAAGGACCTGGCAACCCACTCCCAAGGCAATCCTGAAACAGTCTACCATTGAAAACCCTATGAGGGTCGCTATGAGTCGGATACCGACTCGACGGCACCTAACAACAACAACATTGCACTGGCAATGGTGTGGTAAAATGGGCATTCTCGTACACATTAGTAGAACTATAACTTTGTACAACCTTATTGAGGAAGAACTGCGCAATAGTTATCAAAATCCCACCAGGATATTCACTGAAACAATGAAACCCTGGCCACTAGCAAAGTATATCTATCCCTGGTTATATGTTGTTGTTGTTAGGTGCCGGCGAGTTGTGTCCGACTCATAGTGACCCTCATAGGATTTTCAATGGGTAGTTTTTTCAGGATTGCCTTGGGAGTGGATTGCCATATCCTTTTCCCATTATCCCTGATTATATAATTTATATATAATACCTCCATATAGTAAAGATCTGTATGTATTAATTTGGAAAATGCTTAAAAGGTATATTGTTAAATGAATAGCATAAAATGTAAAACTGTATTTAGCACCATCTCTTTTGTATATAGCATATTATTTTTAAACATCATAGAAATCCGTATATAATAATGTATGCCTAAAAGTTGTGTGTGTGTGTGTATGTGTGTGTGTGTGTGTGTTTATACAAGGAATCACAGGAAAATGCTATTAGTGTTTATCCTGTAGGAGAAGTAAGTAGTGGGGGAGGCTTTCAATGATAAATGTCTATTGTTCTTTTTTGCTTATGTTGTTTGTTTTCATTTGCTTTGAGACGGGTGTCAGTATGTTGTCCAGTCTGGCCTTGAACTTGTGATCATCCAGCCTCAGCCTCCTGAATTCAGGCACCATCCACCACACTCAGATTTCCTCTGCATTCTGATTGCAGCAGACACTGCTAACTGGTTTCTCAGTGTGACTCACGACCCCCTCCCCTTCATTTTCCTCTGGAACAGCAGTGGGAAAACAGAAATGTTCGTCAATGGAGATCCTTTTGCAGCTAGGCTGGCCGTATCACTATGCGTCCTGGTCCCAGTGTATGAGACCCAGTCCAAAGGTGCCATGAGGCTGGAGAAAGAGGCAGGCAGCCCCAGGATTGCCTGGATGTGTGGTACTAGGGGACATATAGAAAGAACCTGTCTCGGTGGCAGTAAGCCAGGTAGATCCCTGTCATTTGGGTCAGAGAGAGGGGGCTTGTATAATGGTCAGGACAAAAGTGACTTCCCCAAGCTGGAAAGCCCTTGGTGAATCTCAGGTAATACCAAAAATATCAGGCCCACTTCTGGCATGGACAGCACCCAGGCCCAGTTGCCAAGCTCCACAGGACACTTTAATGGTTTTATTTATTTATGGTTTGCTGGGAAACTGTTCAGGGAAAACAGACCCGGGTTACTCTGGGGCAGTCATGGGGTTCTGACTCAAGATGGCTGTGGCTAGGTCAGGCTGAATCCGTACAGTACGCAAATGTTGTGGCCAACAACAGTAAAGGATTGTCTCTGGGAAAGCCGTGTATAAGGCACTCACTAGCTGGGGATGCTGATGCACATTTGTGATCCCAGCACTCTCGAGGTGGAGGCAGGAGTAGTTCTTGGCTGGCCTGGGCTACATATCTATATCTTGTCTTAAAAAAAAATTAATAAAATAAATGGGGCGCAGTGGCACACGCTTGTAATCCCAGCGGCTTGGGAGGCAGAGGCAGGAGGATTGCAGGTTCGAGACCAGAGGTAGTCTGCGTAACTTAGCGAGACTCTGTCTCAAAAAGTTAAAAAAAAAAAAAAAAAAAAAAAATGGACTGGGGGTACAACTCAGTGGTCCAGCAGTTGCAGAGCATGCAGGCTTGAGGCCCTGGGTTCAACCCCCAGTACCGCAAATAAATAAATAAAATAAAGGAAGGCAGGAAGAAAGGAAGGGAAAAGAAATTTTAAAAAGAAGGGGGAAAAAAAAAAGCGGCGAGGATGAGAAGGACTCACTGACCACAAGGAAGAACGCACCTACCTTTTCCAAGGGGCTGGGATTTAGCTCAGTTGGTAGAGCGCTGCGCTGCAGTCTCTGAGGTCCTGAGTTCAATTCCCAGCACTGCAAAAATGGGAGAAGGATCTGGCAACCCACTCTCAAGGCAATCCCGAAACAGTCAGCCATTGAAAACCCTATGAGGGTCGCTATGAGTCGGATACCAACTCCACAGCACCTAACAACAACAACAACCTTTTCAAAGGAGCAGGAGCCGTAGGAGACCTCAGCCTTCTTTGCTCTCGTGCATTGGAGTCTAACAGCATCACCGCCTCTGGGAGAGAACACAGGCCCTGGGTTCTGGGCTGCTCCAGAGTGCTCCACTCCCACCTGTGAACAGCCAGTCTCAGAAGCCATAGGTGAAAGTGACATCATTGGCCAGGTGCAGTGGCACACGCCTGTCATCCCAGCGGCTTGGGAGGCAGAGGCAGGAGGATCGCAAGTTCGAGACCAGAGGCAGTCTGTGTAACTTAGCGAGACCCTGTCTCCAAAACTTAAAAAAAAAAATGGCTGGGGGTGCAGCTCAGTGGTTCAGCACTTGCAGAGCATGCAGGCGTGAGGCCCTGGGTTCAACCACTAGTACTGCAAAAAAAAAAAAAAAAGAAAGTGACATCATTCAAGCAGAGACCATTGGACAGAAGACCCTGGTGAGGAAGTCACCACAGTTGGTTGGAAAGAGTTGGGGAGCAGAGCACCCAAGGAAAGCGATACCTCCAGGGGTGCACGGACATGGCCAACACCATGGAAATGAAGGCAGCCTTTGGCACCAGCCTGCTGCCCATGACTTTCCAAGAAGACTGAGCCTCAGAACAGCCCTGTGTCTACAGGATGGAGCCAGGGGCGGGGCTTCTACAGAATTAGTGGAGTAAAACAGCATGGGATTCCAGCATCTGTCCAGGGGAGAGCGAAGGGCCACTGACCTTTTCACTGTTGGATGGCAGGGACCTTTCTCCACCATGCGACACAAAGACAGGTTTGACATCTGTATCTGAACTGAAGAGGGAGGGAGAGATGCCTACCTGCCCCTGCGGCCTTCATCCTGCCCGTTCTCTGCCTTGAAACAAGGGCACCCTACCTCAAGGACCAGCAGCCAGATGATGCTCCTGAAGATAAAAGCTCAGCGCTAAGGACAGCATCGGCTGGGATTTAGCTCAGTTGGTAGAGCGCTGCGCTGCAGTCTCTGAGGTCCTGAGTTCAATTCCCAGCACCGCAAAAATGGGAGAAGGACCTGGCAATCCACTCCCAAGGGAATCCTGAAACAGTCAGCCATTGAAAACCCTATGAGGGTCGCTGTGAGTCAGATACCGACTCGACGGCACCTAACAACAACAAGGACAGCAGGACAAGAAGGTACCAGGAGTTTGGAACTTGGCAACCTGGACGACCTGCATCAAGCCTCTGTTGCTCATTCCAGAATCTCATCCTACAAGAAAAATTGTCATTAGGTACCATCAAGTTGGATCCAGTTCACAGCGACCCCAAGTATAGCAGAATGAAACACTACCCAGCACTGTGCCTTGCACACGATCTTTTTATGTTTGAGCCCATTGTGGCAGCCACTGTGTTTCTTCTTATTTTGAGTCATGCCACATCAGCAAAAGGAGGTTTCAGGGGCTTTACTCCATTCCCATCATTAAGGTCGACTCTACTTTCAGGAGACAACTCTTCCTTAGTCATCTCTTAAATGCCTTCCAGCCTGGGAGACTCATTTCCCAGCACTATATTTAATAGTGCTTCTCCCCATTCATAGGGTTTTCAATGGCTAATTGTTTTGGGAGTGTGTCACCAGGTCCTTCTCCCTAGTCTGTCTTAGTCTGGAAGCTCCTGTCCACCAGGAGTGGCCCTGCTGGTATCTGAAATATCAGTGGCATAGTTTTTAGCATCACAGCAACACACAAGCCTGGACAGCACAACAAGCTGACAAACATATGTGAGATGAAAAAAATAGACCTGCTGAAGTCTGCTTTCAGAAGCTTCTGTTGCTTGCAACCAAACGTACCCTAGACTCTACTGGGTGTTTCTACTCACCTCTAAGGCCACATTCCCTGCTGTCTACTGTTCAGAGCCCCAAAAAGAGGGCTGGGCTAGACCACATTAACAGGCTCACTTGCGCTCTGGTTTCTGTTGGGCTGGGTTGATGGGACATTAACCCAGAGTTTTACTACTACACATTTACCCAGTGTTACACTGAGATGCACTTATAAGCATGGTCACTGCAGTGGGTTTTGTTTTGTTTTGTTTTTTCGGTACTGAGGGGTTGAACCCAGGTCCTTATGCATACTTTTCCAAGTGCTCCACCACTGAGCTGAGCCCCAGCCCCTTTTTTATTTTTTATTTTGAGGCAGGGTCTTCCTAAGTTGGTCAGGCTGCCTCTGGCCTTGAACCCATGATCCTCCTGCCTTCATCTCCCAAGTGGCTGGAATTGCAGACTTATGCCACCATGCCCAGCTCCACTGCATTGCTGAGATGGAAAAATATTGGAAACAGCCCAAATGTCCATCAATAGGGGGACAAGCTAATTAAATGCATGGTATACATTAGGACACTTCACAAGAATTATAAAAGGAAGCTGGGCGCAGTGGCGCACACTTGTAATTTCAGCAACTCAGGAGGCAGAGGCAGGAGGATTGCAAGTTTGAGACCAGAGGCAGTCTGCGTAATTTAGCAAAATGCTGTCTCGAAAAGTAAAATAAAATGGGCTGGAGGTGCAACTCAGTAGTACAGCACTTGCAAAGCATGCCTGTGTGAGGCCCTGGGTTCAACCCCTAGTTGCTCCTCCCCCCAAAAAAATAATTATAAATAAGAATAGTTCTAGATGTGTTGACATGGAAGGATCTTCAAGATATATTTTAAATTTAATAATATGCTGCAATTTAAGTAAGGAAGTAGGAGCATGCATTGCTTTTTTTCCCTTTTTTTCAGAAAAGGCTATCCATTTTTTAACCTTTCCGAAATATAGTACTTAAATTTCCTTACCATGTTGGTTATACTAGTTCAGTTTTTCTCTTTCTTTTTTTGGTACTTGGAGGTTGAAGCCAGGGCCTTCCACATACTTTGCAAGCACTGTACACCTGGGCTGTGCACCCTTGGTCTATTTTTCACTTTTTATCTTGAGACAGGGTCTTGCTAAATTGTGCAGTCTGCTGCTGCCCTTGAAACTGTGATCCTCCTGCCTGGCCTCTTGAGTCGCTGGGATTACAAGCGTGAGCCACAGCACCTGGCTTCTTGTTGTTGTTGTTGTTGGGTGCCATCAAGTCGAGTCCAACTCATAGCGACCCTCATAGGGTTTTCAATGGCTGTTTCAGGATTGCCTTGTGAGTGGGTTGCCATGTCCTTCTCCCATTCTGCGGTGGTGGGAATCGAATTTGGGACCTCAGAGACTGCAGAGCAGCGCTCTACCAACTGAGCTAAATCCCAGCCCGCACCTGGCTTATTATAACTACTTAAAAAATCTAGCAGGACCATCTGTTTGAAGCTGGTGTTAGCTTGGGCCCCTCTGCAAGTAGAGCCTGAGATGGAGGCCTGTGTGCTGCTACTTTAGTAGGGAGCAGAATCCAGGAAAGGCGGGAAGAAGGGAGACGAAATGAATGTACTTGTCACTTGTCACACCGATTGCCATGTGGAGCCACACATCGCTCAGAGAACAGGCTCTGAAAAGCCATGTCACCTATAGATCAGTATAACCTTTTGTGGGAAGAAACACTTTCTCTACTGGTTCTAGTATCCTGCCATCAGAGTTTACCCCAGGAGAAATTAACTGCCCCACGCATGGGCTGTGCACGCACTGGTGCGGACCCAGGTGGCTTGGCAGCATGAGTGCCGCGGACAGAAGTAGCCGGGAGGACGTGAGGCTGCTCAAGTTCCGGCAGGCCCAGCTCCAGTCCCAGTATCTGGACCTCAGGCTGGGGTGGTCAGGAGGGTTACGGCTGGGCATCAGAAGCCCCCTTGATGCATGCATGCACAGACAGGGTGATGTAAACAACAGGTGTTTAATCAGGAGGCTGACGATGAAGGTATCTTGGGGCGGGGCTGAGGGAATCTGTCCCTTGGTGTTCTGCTGGTGGTGGCTGCTGGCCATCCTTGCCTTTCCTCCACCTGAGGCTGCTCCTGCCATCACCTGGCCTGCTGCCCTTGTCAGGTGGCCCACTGCCCTTG
>VMDO01008980.1:0-80108 GCA_007922755.1 Pedetes capensis
CCACTTTTTGAGACAGGGTTTCACTAAGTTACACAGACTGCCTCTGGTCTCAAACTTGCGATTCTCCTGCCTCCTCCTGCCTCCGCCTCCCGAGCCACTGGGATTGCAGGCATGCACCACCGCGCCTGGCTCAAGCAGTGGAATCTTTAAGAGGTGAGGCCGAGTTGGAGGATGTTAGGTCATCATTGGAGGTGTGTCCTTGAAGCAAACATTGGGACACTTTCTCTCTCTGGTCCCAGCTGCCATGAGGTGAGCAGCATCCTTTGCCACACACTCCCACCATGATGTGCTTCTCACCACAGGCCCAAAAGCATGGGCTAACTGACCATGGACGAAACTTCCAAAACTATGAGCCACAATAAAACTTTCTTCTTTTTAAGTTATTACCTACAGAATGTCTTACAATAATTCGAAGCTGACTAACACAGGACTCATTGATGCTTCTGAATTATGGTGCTGGAGACTGATATGAATATACCATGGACTGCCAAGAGAACCAACAGATCCATCCTAAAAGTGCAACCAAAAAACTCCCTGGAAGCAAAGATGGCTAAACTGTGTCTTACATATTTTGGACATGTAGTCAGGAGGGACCAATCGCTGGAGAAGGACACCATGTTTGGGAGAGTAGAGGGTCAAGGAAAAGGGGAAGATCCTCAACTACACGGATTGACACAGTGACTACAACCATAGGCTTAAACATTTTTTAAAAATGTGAAAGGCACAGTATCAGGAAGTGTTTTGTTCTGCTGCACATACAGTCCCTATGAGTTGGACCTCACTCGACAGTACCTAACAACAATAGCATGGAAGTCATGCCCAAACACCTTTCCAACAATTTTTCAGGGCCTCCATCTTACACAATGGACAGCCAAGGATCAAACATTTGAGGGAAACCTTAAAAATGAAAAATAGAACCAAAAACCAACTCCCCTAAAAATAAAACTTAGAAGAATCAGAAATTATTTCAGAACAGAAGTGTAAAATAATAATATGCCCAGAGAAAAAAAGATGTTGCATCAATGAAACAAGAACAGAATGCTAGAACAAAAGAACACTCAGAGAAACGAAGCATTCACAAATTAAAAATCTGAGAGCAGAAAAATTTTCAGGAGAAATACTGGAAGATAGAATTATTAGAAGATAAGCTATTAGAAGAAATTACACATAAAGTAGAACTGTTTTCCTATGTGAAGCAGAAAAGATCTTTTCTTTTAATAATATTTGAGACTCAACCCAAGACATCTATCATCCAACTATCAGGGGTTCTAGGAAAACAGAACATAGAACACAAAAGATAGGATATTACTAACGAAATATACTATGCCACAAAACTGAAAAGTATGCGTCTCCAAACAAAGGGACCACCAGGTACCCAGAATAGTGGGAAAAAACAAAAACCAAACAAACAACAATAACAACAAAACCCACTGATGAGCATCACTGTGAAATTTCAGGGTATATGGAATAAAGGGAAGTAAAGTCTAGAGGGGGCTGGGGTTTAACTCAGTTGGTAGAGTGCTGCTCTGTGCTCTCTGAGGCCCTGAGTTTGATCCTCAGCACTGCAAAAATGGGAGAAGGATGTGGCAATCCACTCTCAAAGCAATCCCAAAACAATAAGCCCCTGAAAAGCCTATGAATAGTAGAGAAGCACTGACATAGTGCTGGGCACGGCACAGTGTGTGGGGGGGTTTCCTTCTGTTGTACCTAAGATCACTATGAGGCAGACTTGACTTGGTGACACATAACAACAATAACAACAAAGTCTAGACAGGCGTAGGAAGCACAGGCCTTCAACAATGGCTCCAGAAAACCAATGAGCTACCTGATGTCTTTGTGGTTCCAGGAGGGATTTTGTAGGGCTGGCAGAAAGTCTGAGGATTGACTAATGATAAGAACACAGCTAAAGCCATCTGTCCTCCACTTCCAAATACAGCCCATTATTAACTCTATGAGAAATAAAATATTTGTAAAAGAGAAAGTGCAATTACCACATACTACAGGGCTCATTTTGTGAAAAATATTTACATACTTTTCATGCTTATTATAATTAGTATTCATGATTTTACTAAAATATGAATATCATTTTATTATTATAATATTTAGAATCTGATCAAAATATTAGCCATATTTAGTATTTAATGCATCTGATACAGGTAAATAAAATAAAGTAGATCTTTATGCTCAACTTCAATGTTTCTAAATACTCTGAAATTCGTGATGGCCAAGGGCATGAACACAAGGAAAATCATACTTACGGCTAATTCTAATGACTGCTACAGAAAACAGTGGCACAAAGAATTAGTTATATTAAAAAGTATACCATGATTGGCTAGAATTCATGCTAATAATACAATAATAAATCAAGTTATTGTATTTTACCTTATTAAGAGATGAAAAGATGGCAGGCACAGCTGCACATGCTTGTAATCCCAGCGACTCAGGAGGTGGAGGCAGGAGATTGCAAGTTTGAGGCCAGAGGCAGCCTTGATAACTTAAGAGAGACCCTAGACTCTATTTAAAAAAAAAAAAAAAAAAAAAATGAAGGGCCTGGGGTGCAGCTTAGAGGTAAAGCACTTGCAAAGTATGTGTGAGGCCCTGGGTTCATTCCCCAAGTATAGAAAAAATTTAAAAAGAGGGAGATCAAAAGACAATGATGTCATCATTCCCAGAAGTGATGCAGGACACTGCATACCATTTGATATCAACTGCATACAATTTGATATCCACTGTGAGTGAAAACTCTTAATAAACTGAACAACGTGAACACTTCCTTAACGTGACTGAGTGTGACAGGACACGGTGGCTCACATCTGGAATCCCGAGAGGTGAAGGCAGGAAGATCACAGGTTTGAGGCCAAAGGCAGCCTGCGTAACTTAGCAGGACCCTGTCTCAGGATAAAATATAAAAACGGGCTGTGGGTGCAGTCCAGTGGTAAAGCATCTGCAAAGTATGTGTGAGGCCCTCACTTCAACCCACAAGTACCACAAAAAAAAAGAAAAGATTGAGCGTGGGAGGACATCCATCTACCAGTAGGTATGGTGTCACTCTCCAACGCTGGCATCATCTTTCATTAAAAGGCTGTAAAACCCTATTATTTAAATGCAACAACAAGACAGACATATTCACTAGCATCATTTTTATTTACCACTGTTCTGGAGGTATTAGGTGATACAATTGGACAAGAAAAGTAGTAACATAAACAATGGAAAAGAAAAGGTAAAGCCACATCTATAATTCCAGTGACTCAGGAGGCAAAGGCAGGAGGATTGGAAGTTAGAGGCCAGAGGCAGCCTGTACAACTTAGGGAAACCCTGTCTCAAAATACAAAGCAAAAAAAATAGGTGAGGGGTATGGATTAGTGGTAGAGTGCTTACAAGAAGCATACATGAGGCCCTGGGTTCAACCCCCAAGTACAAGAAAGAAGGAAAACAGGAAGGAAAAAGAGAGAGAAAGACAGAGAAGAAGAAGAGGAAGAAGAAGAGGAGGAGGAGGAGGAGGAGAAGGAAGAGGAGGAGGAGAGTCAGTCACTGACCGCCTAGAAAACTGGTATGGATTAACCTGATATAAACAATTTAAGAATTTGGCTAGGTGTTTATATTCAAAATTAGTATGTAAAAATTGCCTTCAAATTAAAAAACTAGCTGGAAAATATAATAAAAGGACAGATCCAATTCAAAGAAGCAACAGGGGATGGGGATGCAGGCTGGTGGTACAGTGCTTGCCTAGCATTTGCAAGACCTTGGGTTCCATTCCCAGGCCCAGAAAAACAACCAAAAATGCAAAGTAATAACTGAAAAAGATACTACCAAGACATAGATTTAAAAACCAATGTACAAGGTCTATCTAAAGATACCGAGGAAACCACAGAAAAGTGAGTAAGTGGAAATATTGTACTTCTTTCTTTTTCTATGTTGTTGTTATTAGGTGCCGTGAAGTCGTATCCAATTCATAGCAACTCCCATAGGATTTTTAATGGCTGATTGTGTTTTGGCTTTTTGGTTTTTTTTCTAGGATTGCCTCAGAAGTGGATTGCCAAGTCCTGCTCCTGTTTTTGTGGTGCTGGGGATTGAACCTGGGTCCTCAGAGAGCGCAGAGCAGTGCTCTAACAACTGAGCTAACCTCCAGCCCTTTTTTCCTGTATGAAGTGTCAATATTATAACATGTTTTCTCTCCTAAATTAATCTATAAACTTAATGCAATTCCAATTTTTCAGACCTCAATAATCTTTTTCTTTTTTAAATGGGCAAGCTAATTTTGCAAATTATGTAGAAAGTAATAAACAGGAAGCACCAAGAAAATCCTAAGTAACTGAAAAGATGATGAGGGCATATTAACTGCAACCTAACAAAGCATACAAGGGAGTGTGGCACTGACATGGAGGGACACACAGAGTAGGACCAAATATAAGAGAAAGCTAGGACATGATAAAGTTTCATTGAAAGTCAGTGGAGGAAAATTGCAGGGGGGGGCAGAAACTATAGTCAGGGCCCAGTTCAGCCCCCTTGTCTATTTTGGGATGGCCTGCAAATAGGAATGACTTTTACATTTTCCAATAGAGGGGGGAAAATTGTGACCTGTGAAGACTCCATGAAATTCAAATTTCAGTGTCCATAAATAAAGTTTTCTTCCTCATCAGACTGTGTATTAGCTAAAGCTGCTCCTGTGCTACCACCGGTGGCACTGAGTCGTTCCACAGAGACCGCGTGGACTGCAAAGCCTGACATAGTTCCTAGGGGGCTCTACACAGAAAGAGTTTGTCCACCTTTGCAATCACTGGTCCCAGACTATTTTTATTAGCTGGAAAAGAAAAATGAAGATGAATCCTTATACTCTGTACACCAAAAGAAACTCCTGGTTATTAAAGCCTGTCATATAAAATTCAAATCACCAAAGAAGTAATGGGTAAATAAAAAATTCCACCTGACCAAAGCTGACACAAATTTCACATGGACAATATGTGTTTGTAACACATATCCCAGACACGTAGCTAATTTTCTCAGCATGTAAAATTACAAATCAATTTTTAAAAAACTAATCACTTCATTCTCAGGGGTAAAATATATGAAGCACCAATAGGCAAAAATGGAAATAAAAATGGCTCTTAGGTTCAAAAGAGAAATTCAAATCATAACAACATGTAGAGAGTTTCTGCTTCTAAGTCGGAGCAGCTTGTCCAAGTCCAGTGCTGTTGCTGAGAACAACTGTAAAACAAAACTCCTCTAAGGCACTGGGGAGCTGTCAAGGCAACCAAGAGTCCAGAGAGATGGCAACTGCAGGAAAGGGAGTGGACGTCTCCCAAGGTGCTCAGGGGCCTGGCTTCTGTCCCTCTTGAGATAGGCAAGAGAGCGAGAGATACAGGATGAACAACGCTAATCTAAAAATTCAAAATCCAGCGTGTTACAAGACCTGACTTCTGAACCATGACACAATGCCACAAGTAGAAAACTCTACAGCTAACCTCACGTGACAGACGCATTGCATTCAAAACACAAGGGCATTGAAAACAACGAGGGGACTGGGTGCGTTCAGGGTGATGTGGCCAGAGTCAAGTACACTCCAATACTGGATGAAATTACCTTCGGGTGATGTGTACAAGGTGTCATGAAACATTCATAAACTTCCTGCTTTGTCTCGAGTCTTATTCTCAAGACATCGCGCTATGTACGTATAAATAGTTCAGCGTCTGGAAAATAAATCAGAAATCTGAAACATTTTGGAAAAGAGATATTTGATCTGTATAAACAAATGAGAAGACAGACACATAAACAAATAAACAAATGGGGAGTTTACAGATGACGCGGGAGGTGAAGGAGTCAAGATCCTCAGAAGGAAGAAAAGAAATGACAAGGCACAGAAACAGTTTCCACTGGAGGCAGCAGCAGAATTCTTAAATTCAGTAAAGCAAGAGGCTAAGAAGCAAGGTGGAAAGAAAGAAAGAAAGAAAGAAAGAGAGAAAGAGGGAGGGAGAGAGAGAGAGAGAGAGAGAGAGAGAGAGAGAGGGAGGGAGGGAGGGAGGAAAAGAAAAGAAAGGAAAGAAAAAAAGAGAAAGAAAGAGACAAAGAGAAAGAGATTTTGTTTGCCTCAAAGCACTAGGTAGACAACACATCTTGCCAAGGAAAAGGAGCTCTACTTAAGGCTTTGAGTTCTCAATTGGCCAGTGGGGGGCTACAAGCAAAGAACACAGATCAACTGGAGAAAAACCAAGACTTACTTAGAAATGGTGCAACCTAGTATGGTGGGGAAAAAAAGGAGGAAGATAGGAAAACAAAACAAAACAAAACAAAAAACCCTACAAGAATAGTGCAAATAAATAATAATAGTAATAATACCAAAGACTGGCATGAATGTAAACGGAGTAAATCACTATAGAAAAAAGGTTGGACTTAAATCAAAATCAGGATGCACATATATAGATAAATATTCTCCCAAAAAGACACGCAAGTAGAAAGGAGACCATCGGTGGGGGGGATGGGATAGGAGAGGAGGATCATGAGAGGGTAAGGGGGAAGTTAGGTGAGCAATGTACAATGAAATGCATATATGGAAATGTCAGAATGAAACCCATGTCATAAATGAAACCCATTAAGTTGTACATTAAAAACTTCCAATAAAAAAAAGAAGTAAAACCTGAAAGAAAAAAAAAATCCTGGGACATGATTCAGCTCAGACCTTTTTGGGGGGAAGCACTGGTAGTACTAGCAGTGCTGGGGGTTGAACCCAGGCCTTCACACTTGCTAGACAAGTGCTCTACCACTGAGTTACAGCCACAGCATCCTTTTGAATTTTTTTATTTCGAGAAGGGGTTTTGCTGAGTTTTACAGGCTTCCTGTGGCCTCAAACTTGTCATCCTCCTGCCTCAGCCTCCAGAGTTAGAGGCATGTGCTACAGTGCCCAGCTGAGCTTAAACTTTGATTGGACCAAGGTCATATGGCCCCATATTACCAAGCATAAAGTAAACTGCAGAGGAAAATATGTCTCATAGCTTCTCAATTATTTATATACAATGTTTATCATTGAATAAAATTATAAAATATGCAAAGAAATAGGGGGAAAAGAAAAAAGGACAAGAAAAACAAACTCATTGATAATCTAATTATTAAAGCTATCAAAGACTTAAAAGAACTGGTTAATGAGCCAGGTGTCGTGGCACAAATCTGTAATCCTAGCACTTAGGAGGCTGAAGAAGGAGGACTGCCATGAGCTTGAGGCTAGCCTGGGCTATACAGCAAGTGCCAGGCTATCTCCAGAGTGGCACTCTGTCTCATGGGGGGGGGGGGGAAGGGGTTAATATGTTCAAGAAGCTGGTATGGTGGCATGTACCTGTAATCCAGCATTTGGGAAGTTGAGGCAGGAGGATTGTATTTTTGAGAGCAGCCTGGTCTATACAATGAGATCTTGTCTCAAGAATACAACTGACAAAACAGAGAAGTTATATTAGAAAGCTAGATTTTAAAGGGAATCCAATGAAAAATGCTACAGAGGTAAAACACAATAACCTACAGTCAGAGCTCAAAAGAAGGGCTTAGCAGCAAATTGTGCACAGAAAAGAAGGATTACCAAACTGGAAGCCAAGTCGGTTAAGAGAAAGAAAAGACAATGGGCAATACAGAATAGAGCACAAAACACAGTGAACTTGGAAAAGGACTAACATAATTATAAGTGGAGTCTAAGAAAAGGATGAGAACAAAAGCAAGACAGAACAAAATTTAAAGATATAAAGATGGATAATTTTATAAAACTAACAAAAAACACCATACTTCTTCCATCTTTATCCTGAGCAAATAATCCAAGAAGGTGGACTTTATGAGGAAGAACACAGTATCACGATTGAAGGAAGACTCATTAATGACAACCTGTGTTATGCAAATGACACAATTCTGCTTGCTGAAAGTGAAGAGGATTTGAAACATTTACTGATGATGATCAAAGAACAGCCTTCAGTATGGACTGCGCCTCAACCTCAAAAGAACGAAAATCCTTACAACTGGGTCAGTAAGCAACTTCGTGACAAAGGAAGAAAAAAATTGAGGTTGTCCAAGATTTTATTTTACTTGGTTCTACAATCAACACCCAAGGAACCAGCAGTCAAGAAATTAAAACACACATTGCCATTGGGAAAAACTGTGGCAAAAGACCTCTTTAAGGTGTTGAAAAGTAAAGATGTCACATTGAAGACGAAGGTGCACCTGACTCATGCATGGAATTTTCAGTCACATCATATGGTTGTGAAAGCTGAACACTGAATAAGGGAGACAGGAAAAGAATTGAGGCTGTTGAATTACAGTGCTGGAGATGAATATTGAATATACCATGGACTGCCAAAAGAACCAACAGATCCATCCTAGAAGAAGTGCAACCAGAGTGCTCCTTCAAAGTAAGGATGGCTAGACTGCATCTTACTTATGTATTTTGGACACATTGTCAGGAGGGACCAATCTCTGGAGAAGGACATCATGTCAGGGAGGGTGGTAGGTCGACAAATAAAAGAAAGACCCTGAATTAGATGGAATGACATAGTGGCTGCAACAATGGGGCTTAAACATAAAAAACATCATGTGCCTGGCACAGAATCAGGGAGGGTTTTGTTCTTTTGGACATAAGAGTCACTGTGAGTCACACCGGACTCCATAGCACCTAAAGAGCAACAAAAGATGCAAGTAAAATCCTGCCGTGTTAAATCTGATTTGTACGTATATGTACACACACATAATTATATAAATAAAATATAAACAAGAACTGTGTGTCTGTAGTTCTGTGCACTAAGCAAAAGAAAGAAACAGTGACAGCTCAAAAGCAGTATCTGTAACCAGTGTCCAGATCCTGGCTTTTAAGTGTCATTTTCAATAAAAGAAATCTTGGGAAGATGTCTGATTCTGGGCTTGGTGCACAGACAATACAAGATACACCAGAGACATTGGTGCCATTAAGCAAAGGAGCCAACATGAACAGAAGTCCTTTGACCAAACTTGGAGCAGGGTGAGCAGTAGTGTATAAAATAGATTCTAACATCCTGGGCTACATGATACATAACAATACTCAAATGAAAGTGAGTAGTAGTGAGAGACACAAAAGGGAAGATAAAAGAGCTCTTTACAGAAGAATTGTTGTTCTTAGGTATCATCAAGTCGAGACTGACTCATAGCGATCTTATGTACAATAGAACGAGAAAACTCTTTGACACTGTGCCGTGTCGGGCACTATGTCAGTACTTTTCTGCTATTTGTGGGGTTTTCAATGGTTGATTTTTTTTTTTTTTTTTTTTTTTTTGGTGGTAGTGGGGGTTGAACCCAAGGCCTCGTGCCTGCATGCTCTGCAAGTGCTGGACCACTGAGCTACACCCCAGCCCTTTTTTTTTTTTTGACTTTTTGAGACAGGGTCTCACTAATTTATGCAGACTGCCTCTGGTCTCAAACTTGTGATCCTCCTGCCTCCGCCTCCCAGGCCGCTGGGATTACAGGTGTGCACCACCATGCCCGGCCCCAATGGTTGATTGTTTTGAGGCTGTTTCAGGAGTGGGCTGCCAGGTTCTTCTCCCATTTTTGCGGTGCTGGGGATCAAACCCAGGGCCTCAGAGTACACAGGGCAGCGCTCTACCAACTGCGCTAACCTCCAGCCCTTACAGAAGCACAGTAGATAATAAATGGATTGGAAATAACATGATTAGCCACAATTTTTTAAAATCCCAAAGAAACAGTCAATGAAAGTAAGGATCTCAGCCCGGGGTGCTAGTACCCACCTATAATCCTAGCACTTGGATGACTGAGCCAGGAGGATCAAGAGCTTGAGGCCAGTCTGGGCTACACAACCAAGACTCTACCTCAAAAGAAAAAAAAAGGAGGAGGGGGGGAAGAAAGGAAGGAAAGAAAGAAAGAAGGAAGGAAGGAAGGAAGGAAGGAAGAAAGGAAAAGGGAAAGGATGCTAAAGTCATTGAATGAAAAGTAGTTGAATAATATAACATGATCTCAAAGAGCACTTCTTACAAAGGGGCAAATGCACCCTTGACACTGGAGAGATCCTGTAGACACCTCACTAATCAAATCATCAGATTACCATCACCAATAATAGAAAAATCTGACATTTCTTCCCATCTGATGTGATAGAGTAATAAGCACACAATATTATTCTTTAAGCATTCTTGCCAAAAACATTTAATCTCAATCTTACGGAGAGGAACCAATGAGACAAATCCAAAATATTCAATGAAACCACCAATCTGATTTCTTCAAAAACAGTCAGTGACAAGTAAAACAAGAAAAGCCAAGAGGACAGTTCCAGATAACGAGACAAAGCAGTGAAATGTTCGGCATGGCCCTGGTTGTCCTGGGGAGCAGGCTACAAAGGAAATTTGGGGGTCATTAGGAAAATCTGAATGCAGATTATATGTCAGATGACTTTATGGAATTGGTGGTCAGTTTCTTCTGTGTGATAATGTGCTGTGGTTATGTGGGAGAGCATCCTTAATTGAGGAGATACGCGCTGAGGTAATTAGCGTTCAAGTGTCAACGATATCTACAACTTCCTTTTAAACGGTCACAAAAAAGCATTTGTGCACACAACTACCCGTGTATGTGCAAGTAAAGCAACAGAGAAACAGACAGGTAAAGCAAATGCAGCAAATATTAACTAAGAAACTGAATAAAAAGTATCTGGGTGCTTGTGCACAATTCAATTTTCCTGTAACTTTGAAACTGTTCAATAAAAAAAAGACCGAAACAAAATTGGGTCGGAAAAAATATCAGCAGACAGGACTTGCTCCACTAAGCAATAAAAGCTACCCAAAGTTTCTGTGCCCTGCAGCCTTAGCACTGTGGCCTATAACCCCGTCAGATCTCCGAAGCTAACCAGGGTCGGTACTTGGATGGGAGACCGCCTAGGAACACCAGGTGCAGTAGGCTTGGGAGATGGACCCGGCAACCCACTCCCAAAAATCAACCTGCCATTGAAAACCCTAAGAACGGCAGAGAAGTACCGCCAGTAAAGTTTCGCCTGTTGTATATAGGGTCACTAAGCGACAGATACCGACGCAACGGCACCTAACAACAGCAACAACAACAAAAGTTTCTGTGCAGGGAAGAGGCCAGCTGAAAGCAGATCTGGAATCTCCTCATACGGTGATGACACAGCATGGACTCGAGGGGGCAGGACGGGAAGGCAAGAACCCACCCTGCAGCCACACGGGCCTGAGTGAATAAAATGACCCACCACCATCACCTGTCACTAGAGAGGGTAACGGCAGCCTGATGACATAGAAGCTGCTGTTGTTAGGTGTCCTCTGACAGAGGAGAGGTCTCCAGGTCTGCTGGATAAACAATTGCTTCTGATGCCCACAGTTTCATGTTCTGTTGACTCTTTCAGCCAAAAGCATGCCCCTTTCTATTCGGACATGACTGTTTGTAAGAAGGGCGGCAGTGGTGCCGGCCCACTGTGGCAGCTGATTGTAAACCCCTAGCCCTTCACCGGCCCTCTCAATGGGGATGACCTTGTTTTACACAGGAGTCCAAGTCACTTGGTTTTGCCAAGTGACTTTGCAGACTTATTTCCATCGTCCTTCTGTTTTTCTGCTTGAGAAAATAGAAATAATGTTGACTTTCTCCTCTAATATAAGGCAGTTTGAACGTGTCAAACAATGTTGGTCAGAGAATAAATACCCACCAAAATAGGTCACAAAATCAAACCAAACCAAAACAAACCAAACCAAAACAACAGTCTCTTAGAGAGTAAGGACTTTGAAAAATCTAGGGAACAGCCATGGACAGTGGTGCCCACCGGTTATCCCAGAGACTCAGGAGGTGGAAATAGGAGGATCACAAGTTTGAGGCCAGAGGCAGCCTGTGTAATTTAGTGAAACGCTCTCTCAAGATAAAAAATAAAAAATGGGCTGGGGCTGCAGCCCAGTGGTGGAGCCCTTCCAAAGTACGTGCAAGGCCCTGGGTTCAATCAACACTGAAGTAGAAAGAGAGAGAGACACACAAAGAGAAAGAGAGAGAGACAGAGAGAGACACACACATAGACACAGAGATTCAGAAAGAAGGAAGGGAAGGAGGGAGGGAGGGAAGGATCAGTCAAGTCTGGGAATCATTATGACTCCTTCTTTTGTATTCCCATGTCCTTCATTTCTAAATTAATGCTCTGTGGAGAAGGAAGTAGCAGGATTATAGCCATTTTACCACCTTGTGCACTCATATTTAATTGATATTCTTCAAGGAGGTCTAGCCAAAATAATAAAGTCAAGTAACACTGGCAAGAGAAAACAATTTTATTTCCATGTGATATGTTTCTGGGAAAACCTAAGAGAACCAATAAAAGCAATTAGCACTATTAAAAAGAATACAAAAAGGTAATTTTAAAAAGACAGAAATCAATAGCTTTCCTAAATATTAGTAGAGATCAATTAGAAAACATAGTGGAAATAAAGATCCCAAAACAACAATAATACATTTAAAAATACTTAGAATTAAAGGCAATGTACAGGACCTAAGCAAGAATGCCAATCATCAGTGAGGGACATACTTTATTTCAAAGATACATCACATTTATGGATGGAAAAACTGCATACCACAAAGATGTCAACTCTTTCCAAGGTAATTTCTATGTTGAATGTAATTATAATCAAAATTACAAAGAGATTTTATTCTTTGATTGGCAGTAGGTAGGGGGAGGGGTGGGTTCAAGAAGAGGAGACATGATAAAGTGATTCTGAAATGCTTTTAGAAGGATAACAAGGGTCAGAAATGCCAGGAATATTCTAAGGAACAACAATAATGAAAGAGTACAACTTATGCTAACAAATACAAGAAGTAACAAATCTGTAATAATAAAAACACTGCAGTATTTGCATAACCACCGCCAGGTATATCAATGAATGAGAACAGACTGTCCCTGATTACACATCAGTATATTTAGGAATTTAGCATATGAAAAAATGGCATGTCAAATGAGTGAGGGAAGAAATAAATTGTTCAACAAATGGTGCTGGAACAATCAGGCTGGTCACCAGGAAAAAATACAGCTACACTTCCTGTTGTTCAGCTAACTAAATAAATTCCATAAAAGAAAACTAAAACCATAAAAGAAAAAAAGAGGCAAATATTTCTATGCCCTGGCAGTGTGGGAAGGGTTTTTTATGCTTTTAACCAAAAGAAGAAACCATGAACTTGACAGTTTGTAAGTTTAAATTTTGTGCTAGGAAGCAATGGCCCCCTGGTGTGCTGAGCATCCACTGGTATAATCTTTAAAGGGCAATTTAGCGATGTGTATTAAAATGAAAACAAATCCATTTTCTTTAGCCCAAGATTAGCAACTCGAAGGTTTTTACCCTAAAAAGGCAATCACTGAAGTAATACCTATTTCTCAGGATATTTAAAGAAGGGTTGTTGTAATGGTGAAAAATGAAAATAATCTAGATGTCCATCAAGAGGGCTGGTTAAAATAAATTATGGCGCCTATTCTCAGCAGAACACTGAGCAGTTATTAAAATTGATGGTAGAGATCTATATTTACGGACACGAGTTATGTCCAAGACAAAGTATCAAGTGGAAAAAAGGATAAGAGAGGAGGCAAAACCCAGGGAGATTTACTAACTGGCTTTAAAGTAGGACCCAAGAGTTCCAAAGGAAGCCAAAAACCTAGGCTCTCTCCTCAGCTTCCAGGGTTATGCCCTCCTCCTGGCCGAAGTCAGACTCTTCCAGGTGCCTCAGTCTCTCAGTCTATAAAATGGGGATTACAAAACACAAGTGCCATTTTCATACCCTCCACTGTTCCCAGGGTGCTTTGAGGATTAATTAGCTGGTACTTTGAAGTGTGGGTGTTGTACTGAATTATTATAGAAAAGTTTCCATCAGGTTCATCAACAATTTGATGTGATTAGGCAAAAGTAAAGAAATTTCGCTGAAATGCCCAAAAACAAACTTGGTAACAACGAAGCTGTAGGAGAAGCCTCCCGGCAACCTTCTCCCCTAGCCACAACCTTCTCCCCTAGCCACCCCCACGTCAGGTGAGGCGCTGGCAGCAAGGACAAGCCAGAGTTTCATCAGCACTCCCCCAGGATGAGGTCATCACCGACTGCCGCGGGTCCTCCAGGGGGACGATTATCACACTGTCACCAGAGTCCCTGGGGTTCCTTATTAGTATAATAGAAACCCTTCCTGCTCACATAGAGACCAACAGAGACTGTGAGCCTAGAACGAACACATGTGTATAGGCACCCCCACCCCAGGGCCCTAATGAGGGGTACAGGGACAGATGTGCACAGCTCCCTTTGCCCCACATCAGCCCATCCTGTGGAATTCTGAGTGCAGCTGCCACGCTCTGGTGATGTCTAGAGAGCAATGGAGCCGCTTCCGGGCAGGGGGCATTCCAGTAACACCACGACCTCAGCCAGGAGCACAGGACGATAAGGGAGGCCACTTAAGGGCGGAGAGGACACTGCTAGACCCTGTCATTCCACGGAAGTCCAACCCCTGTGTTGGCGCAGAGGAGAAACTGCCTAAGGCCGAGAAGGCCGTCAGGGGATCTGCGAGGAGGGGTCTCAGCGGCAGCCCCCGAGCTGTGCTTTTTCCCAGCACTCTGTGGAATGGAGGATATGGAGGATGCAATGCTTTGTCCTGTGCAGCCTGGGCCGGGCAACCCCTCCCGAGTGACTCTGCTTCCCTCCTCCCCGACCCTTGCGTCTCTCTTCCTGTGTGTCATCCTGTCTCTCAAATCTATTCCTGTGTGTCCCAGAGGGCCGGAGTGAAGCAAGTTCCACCGAGATGATGCAACGCCCAGCCACAGGTGAGGCCCGGCCCCCTCTGGAAACCTAATGAACGGGCAACAGCAGCTTGCGTGCTTCTTGACAGCACACAGGTGCGGATAAATATCGCCCCCCGGGATTCCTGGTAAACACAGGCACCCACCCCTCACCCTCATGGGCGCGCACACACTCACATGTGCGTGTGCACGCACACACACACACACACACATCTTGCCAGCTCTTTCTCATATCTCAAAAACAAATTATTTAACCATTTTCTTCCCCCAAGGGCGAGACTCTCTTAATTTCAAAGACGAAGCTCCTTGGCTTGTCTCTCTCACATGCAGAACATCCTGATAGGTTAAATGCTGCCATTTAATTACTGCCATGACAGGTGCTTTTTTGGGGGGTTCCACAAACATTAATTTTTTCCCTTTCTTACAATGGAAATCATTTTTAACAAGGGTTTCTCCATAATTTTCCCTATCCTTCCCTGACTCCGCATGCAGGGAAGGAAGAAAGCTCTTCCAGTTAATGTCCCAGTTCCCAGAAGGGAGTGGACAACAGTACTTGAGGTCCAAACTGTTCATTTAAAACTTTTAAGTGTTAAATTTTAATTTAAAAATTAAAGCAGAAAGGGGAGGTGAAAGTCCACCAAGGTGGACTACCTCAGTGACTCCTAGACGGAAGCAGCCGTCCTGCACGTAGTTTTTTTTTTGGGGGGGGGGAGTCCCAGGGATGCCCAACACATGCTTTACCGCAGCTCCAAGGCCAGGAGGGGGCTGTTTCCCATGAAAAGGCTGAAAAAGCAGAGTGAGCACGATGCCTACAAGGAAGAAATCTGCTTTCACCCATATTTCATTTAAAAAAGTGCACAACCTATATGTTTTTCAATACTGCAGAGCATAATTCACCACCAGTGCGGTTCCGCCTCCTGGCCTGGGCTTTCTATCTGGAAGGAGCTGCCTGGGCATCTCTGGGCCACAGCCGCTGGAGAGGAAATCCTCAGTGCAGCTGCAGGGCCACGAGAACTCTGTGACTGAGCTGGGTCAGCAGGGGAGGAGGTCAAAGGGGTGAAAAAGGTTCCTCTCCAAGGTGAGCTTGGCAAGGTGAGCTGGAATCAGCATCATGCAGTTCACTGGCTGTGCCCCACTCTGGGATCTCTCCGGAAGTCGGCGAGTGCACTGACTGTCTTTCTCATGCTTTTGGAGCTTCTGATCTTTAGGCTCTGGGCTTCAGCGCCACACATTTTTATACTTCTGGCTCCATCGATCTAAAAGCAAAGCTACCTCAAGGCCCACCTGCGTCCAGAAAACCAAAGCACATGCAAGAAGGGCAGGTGACTAAGTGTCACACTGTGCACTGTGCAGGGAGGACAGAAAATGGTTGAGGCAGATCAGCAAACCAACTGACTGCCACGAGAAAAGCACTGGAAACGCGTACAGAAGTGACACGGAAGTACAGACTTGGGGAAGAGCAAATAAGCAGTGGACGACAAGGAGGACAGAAGAGCCTTCTGGACTTCAAGTTTTCAACAGAAGGGACCATGACCATGGCCCAGTGCAGTGGGACCCTCTCTTGGCAGGAAAGGCACCCTGCCCCAGGAGGCAGAGTGACAAGGCTTATCACAGAGAAATCATTTCCTGATGAAAACAACACCTGCTTTGCAAGTGCCATCTTCTCTTTCTTCCAAGAGTCTCAGATTTCAGTGAAGACACTTAGTGATAGCCCAGTGAAAAGAGCAAGCCTAACAGTCACCCTAGGGGCTGGGATTTAGCTCAGTTAGTAGAGCACTGCACTGCAGTCTCTGAGGTCCCAAGTTCAATTCCCAGCACCGCAAAAATGGGAGAAGGACCTGGCAATCCCAAAACAGGCAGCCACTGAAAACCCTATGAGGGTCACTATGAGTCGGATACCGACTCGATGGCACCTAACAACAACAACAACAACAACAGTCACCTTGTGCAGGCAACTCGGACAGCCAGGAGCCTCTGCTACTCCTCAGCTTGCAGCAGGGTCCTCAGAATGTCCCTCCTCTTCTTCACTCTGGTCTGTCCTCTCCATCACCACAACACCTGCCCTGGGTCACCCAGCAGGCTCCACTCAGAATGGCCCTCCCCTCAGAAGGAGCTCTGAGAGGCTGATATGACATACCCCACTTCACATCGACCTCCCCGTTCACGTAATAAAATCCAAACCCCTGAGTTCACACACCAAGTCTTCCATGACTGACCCCTGCTCAGCTCTCCCACCAGCACCCTGTTTTCCAAATCTCTGCCTCACAGTCTCGATTCCCATGGCATCCTCTGCATAGGCTGCAGTCACCACCCCATCCAACCTTAAAGACAACTGGAAGGCTTCAGTAAAGGGCGACCTTCACAGGAAGGTACCTCTCTAAATTCTTCCCTGCGAGTTCTCTTAACCCCCCGCAAATCTGGTCACTCCCCACTCTGGGCTTCAAAATACAGGCTATGGCATCACCTGTTACCACATCTGCTTACCTACTGTGAACCTCACCCAACTGCAAATGCTAGGTCTTATTTTTCTAGTCTCAGGGCTTAGCACAAGTGTTGGGACAGGAAGACATGGCCGTTTGATAAACCATCAGAGAATGAATGAAAAGGTAACTTTTACACATGATGAACTTACTGACAGGTCGACAGAGACTGTGCTGATTATCATATTCTGATTTGGCTCTGAGTTCTAGTGGCCTACGTGTTTCAGGCTGACTCCTGTCCTGGGAACTGGGGGGGTCCTATGCTACCATTACGGGTTACCCAGCCATTTTCCTATAGGTCCCTTTGGTGGTCAGGATCGTACTGACTCATCCCTAAAGCCACTGGTTAATTTTTAGTAGTAGTAGTACTTGTTTTTGTGTAAAGAAAAAATACGATGGCTGATTTCATTGTAAAGCGAGAAGTTCTAAATAAATCAATAGTTCAAAAAAAAAAAAAAAGGTAACTTTTCCACTGACTCACGCTGCATGTGTGTGCTAAACTGTCTGGGAACTAGCGAAATCCACAAACACACACACACACAGATACATAGAAAAAAGACACAGGAAAAGGAGAACAGCTGGGTGCTGGCCGTGGTGGCACACGCCTGTAATCACTGACTTGGGAGGCTGAGGCAGGAGGATCACGAGTTCAAGGTAAAAGGCAGCCTGCATAACTTAGCAAGACTCTGACTCAAAAAAACAAAACAAAACAAAACAAAACAAAACAAACACGGAGAAAAACTCAGAGTAAATGATTCTAAAAAACAGATAATTTCAAAACCTTTGTTAGACTAATATTAAAATTAGTTTGCACCCTGGCACCACGTTGAACACCAGGGGAGCAGAGCCACAGAGGACTAAAGAAAAACTGGTTCAAGATGAAATTTTTGCTATGAATCACTCACAAGTGAGTAGCTGAGAACTGGCTGCACCCGTGTACTCTTGGTTCACTGTGAAATCCTTTTAAACAAATACCTCCCATTTCCCCAAAACAAACAGAGTAATTATGGGAAAGCCTTGTTAGTGTTCAGGCAGTAGACGTGACACACATGCACGGCCCCGGAACCTCCTCCAATCCTGAGCCCAGTGTGCGCTGCTGGGGCCAGGCACCTAATGCGCCAGCCGCGTGCTCTGCCTAATGGCATCAAGCTAATGGAGATGAGCTCTGGCTCCTGGAGGTTCGACTCCTGAGGATGGATCTTAAAGGTGAGGCACAGCAGCTTGGGAGAAAGTCGATTTAATTTGTTTAACATCATAAAAAGGGACATGTCCACGTGGACAGCAAGGACATGAATATCATGTGTGTATGGCAGAATTATAAACGCATTTTTGGCGAAATTCAATAAAGCTGATTCTACTGCATAAGGTCAGCAATTTACTATAAAAAATGATATGATTGCAATTTTTAATATAACCCATGTATTTGCTGCAAGATGCTCTGGAAGATTGTGTAATGTAACCATTCGACCTCTCCACGGGAGCAGAGATCACCCTTTTTACCCTTCGTTGTCCTGATAAAAGCATCTGCACAGAACAACGAAGTCAACAGCATTTACTTAACAGCTATACTCTTCAAGTACACAAGACTCCTTCTTCTAAACCTAAGAACGGAGTTCTGGGTTACAGCCCTCATGGAAGGCAGCAAGAAAATCCAGAAGTAAACACAACCACAATTAAATTCACCATCTATTCGTGATAATCAGTAGTGATGTGTATAAGAAAAGGTATAAATGAAATAAATAACTGCTATGGCCTTTCCAGGTTTCATTCCTGATAATGTAACTCTTCGAGGAGAGCGCTCTAGTCCGCATGAACAGACTGTGCATTGAAACTGGGCAGCTCAGTGGTGACAGAGACCTGCTCCTCACAATTCTTTGGGCTCCTGCAGGTCCCCATGCCCATACATATACTTTTTGGGAAAATAGGTTACCGTGAAGATTGTTGTTGTTAGGTGCTGTCAAGCAGAGTCTGACTCATAGCAACACTCATAGGGTTTTCAATGGTTGTTTTGGGATCGTTTGGGGAGTGGTTTGCCACGTCCTTCTCCCATTTTAGTGGAGCTGGGGATTGAACCCAGGGCTTTAGACAACACAGACCGGCACTTGACCAACTGAGCTAAACCCCAGCCCACCGTGAAGATTAAATGAGCAAATATATGGGAGAATATTTTAAGCTATAACAGAAAATACATATGCCAATGGTTAGAACACAGCCTGTACCATACCACCTCAGGCTTGTTTATCAACTATAATAACTAAAAAAAATTTAAGTAAATGATAATAACTGTATTACTTGTAGCTTCCACTGTCCCATCACCGGTTCCCTCAGGGCCTTGCCATTTACAACTGCAGCGCACTCAGGACAGCACTCAGCAGACAGGAAGCTAGGAATGCTTGGTAAACAGAGCTGAGCTCAGTCAGGGATGATGTGAGAAATTCTGCATTGGGGGAAATGAGATGTCAATAGGACTTCTGTTTCCAGATGTGGGCTGTCAAGTGTCCCTCCCATCTGCACTCGCTACTGCAGCCCCACCAAGGGCTCTGAGATCCCACCCAGCTCCTTTCCTGTGTGGCATCTCTGAGCCTGCAGTCTCCTCTGCACAGACACTTTTGCTCTTCCTAGAAACACTTCCCAGCTCGGCACGATGGTGCACGTCTATAATCGCAGATACTTTGCTAGGCTGAAGCAAGAGGATCGTGAGTTCAAGGGCAGAGGCAGCCTGCACAAATCAGTGATCCCCCGTCTCCGTGGTCAAGAGCACCCAGCATGTACAAGGCCCTGGGTTCAACCACCAGTAATGAGGAAAAAAACCCAAAAAACCCCACACTTCACATCCTTCTGATTTCAGCAACCTGCCCAGTACAGGCCTACCCCATCCTCCCTGTTACTTCCTATCAGGACACCTTGTTTATCCGTGATTATTTTGCTTATCTGTTCACATTTCTGGAGGAGCCTCTCTACCCTAGACATCTGTTCTAGTTACCAGGGCCAGCACAGTGCCTTGTGAAATACACACACTCAATAAATATTTGTTGGGTGGGCAGATAGATAGGTGGATAGCAAAAATCTTTCAAAATCAGGTACTAAGATCTTCTAAAAAATAGTGCTATTTTTAAAGCTTCTGTTATTTCTATCTTAGTACTCTGTCTCCTCTTTTTCAGGACTGTTTAAAGGATTGGAAAAAATATATAAGTAAATATCAGAAATCATGGAGCTCCATATTTATTCTCTTTCAATTACATTCTGTGTAAATTATCTCCGTTTGTAAGTTAAACTGATTTCCTAACTGCCTCTTCTTCAAACTCAACCTGTGTTCTCTCAGCCAAGACCCTAAATTTTGCAATTAGAATAATTTAATTCGCAATTCCATTTGTGACTCACCGAGCTAGGGAGGGTACGGCTTTGTTCTTCCCGAGTTCCGTACCCTGTTAGTGGTAAAATACCTTTCTTGATGGTCACGAGTACTGATGCAGCTTGGAGCCAAAAACAGAGTGGAAGAGAATCCCATTTCTATGCACTTTAGGTTTCACTGAAAAGATGACATTTACGTGGTTGTGATATTTAATTTATCACAGAGGGTCATGATGGCTTTTTTTTTTCCCTGAAATACCATGATATGGTAAACTTCAACTTTATGAATGGAAGCCTTTGCAATAATTTAACAAACTGAAAACTGCACAAAATTTAAAGACCACCGTCTTACTAAAGACAATCTACTCAACAATCTAATTACAGAAAGAGTACTTTAAAGGGCTTTAAAAACTAAAAAGAATAATTAACAGTAAGAGACACAGCATTCCCAAGTCCTGCATCTGATGACAGGGCAGAGCTCTGAAGACAGCCTCCTATTGGAATGATTTAGAAACCAAACCCGCTTTATAGCTGGGTATTCAAAACTGGAAAGGAAACATCACTAGAGGCATTCAGGTCCTGACACAATTTAAACATAAGCCTGCATGGCCCATCACTCTATTCATTTCAGACCTCTACTGTACTACTTTTACTTATCTTAAAAATGGAAAGAAGATAAAGCTGGGTGCTGCGCAAGATGGCACACACCAGTAATCACAGCTACTCAAGAGACTGAGGCAGGAGGATTGAGAACTTGAGGCTACATAGTGAGTACAAGGCCTGCCTGGGCAACTGAGTGAGACCCTGTCTGAAAATAAAATTAAAAAGGAGGCTAGGCGCCAGGCATGGTGGCGCATGCCTGTAATCCCAGCGACTCAGGAGGCAGAGGCAGGAGGATGGCAAGTTTAAGACCAGAGGCAGTCTGCGTAATTTAGCAAGACCCTGTCTCAAAAACAAAACAAAACAAAACAAAACAAACAAAAAAAAACCCAGTGGGCTGAGGGTGCAGCTCTGTGGTCCAGCATTTGCAAAGCATGCAAGGGCAAGGCCCTAGGTTCAACCCCCAGCACCGAAAAAAAAAAAAAGAAAAAAGAAAAAAGACAGCTAGGAAAGTAGCTCAGTGATAGAGTGCTTGCCTAGCAGGCACAAAGCCCCAAGTTCAATCCCCAGCACTAGATAACACAAAACAAATAACAACAAAAAAATCTGGTGACTGACCAAACATGGCAAGCTCACAGTGAAAAATAAAATGAAAGGACACCATCTTACGCTTCACAGATACAGATAAGAAAATACACAGGCACATATACATGCTCCAGTAGATAAACTGATCTTTATAAGGCACAGGCTCAAATGTTGAATATAACAATAGATTGGTAAATCAATGAACACTATTCAGTTATTTTTAAATCTTCCAATTTATAGTCCAATCAACATAAAATATTTTTCAGTAAAGAGATTGCCTTATGGTATACCTTATGTTAAGTTTCAAAACTCCTTGCTTCCAACGTTTCTCAACAGTTCCAATAAACCCACACCTAGTGTAGTCCCTTTAGTTCAAATTCTATTATCTAGCCTTAGCAAATAAATCTCCTTAAAAGATTCCTATCCCTGAGAGAAGCCAGATAAGAATGACAAGTTTTCTTAAAATCATCTCAAAAAGCCAGTGGTGACACAAAATACATCAATTTTTATTTCTTGAATAAACTGGAGATACAGCACTACAGTTTTGTCAATGATTAAAGGTCCAGCTCCTCCCAAAAAATGTTGTTGTTAGGTGCCGTCGAGTTGGTATCCAACTCATAGTTGACCCTCATAAGGTTTTCAATGGCTGACTGTTTCGGGATTGCCTTGGGAGTAGATTGCTAGGTCCTTCTCCCATTTTTGCGGTGCTGGGAATTGAACTCGGGACTTCAGAGACTGTAGCGCAGTGCTCTACCAACTGAGCTAAATCCCAGCCCTCCCAAAAAATAGTTAACTAAAAGCGTATCCTGCCCTCATATATGCATACAATTGGCTCTGTTGAATGAAACGCTTCCTTCATCTTGTTGTTGTTAGGTGCCATTAAGTTGGTGTCCAACTCATAGCAACCCTACGCACACCAGGCAAAACATTATTGCTAGTGCTTCTCTGCTATTCATAGGGTTTTCAATGGCAGAGTGAATTTTGGGACTGGGTATATATCTAAATAGTTTTGAAAATTCCAAGTGAAGCCTTCAGTAAGAAAGAGGCTTGAAGTATAAATGTGCTTGTGTGTAGTTTGGGGCTAATCTGTTGTATGTGTGAATCTTTTTTCTCCTATTGGATTCTGCTAGGACTCAGGGTCCATCCCCACCTCTCTAGTGTGCCGCCTTCTGTCACCGAGGCTAAATGCTAAAAGCTATATTACCCAGATTCCTTGGCAGCTGGAATGCTGGATGAGAATGAGGTTCTGCCATTAGGTACACTCACGGGTGATGTGGAAAGTGGAAGTGAGGCAAATGGCCTATCTTTGCTGCTTTTGATTGTTGCAAACATGAGCAGATAGGCAAGCGAGATACTAGAAACACCAAGGTTTCCTATTGCGCTGCCCAGTCTCCAGCCTCCAGCTTCACAGAGGTCAAGAGGCAATTTTCACAGGCAGAAGCCAAGTTCACATTCCAAGGTCCTGGAATTGTTTTTATAGGTGCTGGAAGAAGACACTTGTAGTGGTGGCAGCACCGCTTCCTGGTCTCAGGATCACAGCCACAAGGGTGTACTCTTGAACTCAACAGCCCCAAGTGGCAGCCTCCTGACCTCAGTGGGACACTGAGACAGAAGGGGCAGCTCCTCTAGAAGGATGTTGTTGTCAGGTACTGTGGAGTTGAGTCCAACTCAGAGACCCGACCCCATGGCCAACAGAACGAAACACTCCCTGATACTGTGTCATCCCCGGCGCTATGTCAGTGCTTCTCTGCTATTCATAGGGTTTTCGATGGCTGATTGCTTCGGGATTGTTTCAGGAGTGGGTTGCCAGGCCCTTCTCCCATTTTTGTGGTGCTGGAGATCGAACCCAGAGCCTCAGAGAGTACAGAGCAGCACTTTACCAACCAAGCTAAACCCCAGCCTCAAGTTCTTCAGTGTTCTAGAAGTTCTCTCCTGAAGGCCTAGCTCTGAGTCTACTCCTCTAGCCCTTTCAATATGTACGTAATCTCCAATTGCCTGAACTAAATCCCTATCTGCTCAGAGGTTCCTATTATGAATTCTTAATGATACCAGCAAGCTTATCTTTTTTTTTTTCCTTCAGTACTTTGGGGTTGAACCTAGGGCCTCGCACATCCTTTGCAAGCACTCTCCCACTGGGCTGCACGCCCAGCCCATTTTTACTTTTTATCTTGAGACAAGGTCTCACTAACTTACACAGGCTGCCTCTGGCCTTGGACCTGCAATCCTCCTGCCTCTGCCTCCAGAGATGCTAGCATTACAGGCATGAGCCATAGCACCTGGCTCAAGTTTACATTACAACAAAATGATTACAACAGTTCCCTTATCTGTGCAGAATTAGTTCTAAGACCCTCAATGGATCTCCAGCCTCCAGTAGATAGCACTGAACCTTACATATACCATTTTTTTTTCCTACACATAAGACAGATACCTGTGATAAGATTTAATTTATATACTAGGCACAGTAACAGATTCACAACTAATAATGAAACAAATAATTACAACAATATACTGTAATAAAAGTTATGTAAATGTGGTCTCTGCCTCTCTCCCTCTCTCTCCACCCCTAAAATATCTTTGTGTACTGTACTCAACCCTGTTTTGATGAGGTGAGATGATATGATGCCTGTGGGATGAGATGAAGCAAGGTGAATGGCACAGGCATGGTGGCACGGCAGTAGATTACGCTCTGCGGGCCACCTATACAGAGGCACCACAACACCGTTATAGTTAATCTAATGGCTGAGATAGCTACTGACAAACAGATGGGTAGGATATTCAGGGTGGATCCACTGGACAAAGGGATAACTCATGCCCCAGGAAGGGCGGAGCAGAACACCCAAAGATTCCACCACACTACTCAGAACAGCACAGAATTTAAAACTTACAAATTGTTTACTTTAGGAGAATCTCCGTTTAATATTTTCAGACCAAGGTTAAGTGCACATAACTGACCACGCAGAGAGCAAAACTGCAGGCAAGAGAGGGACAACCATATGGGCCATTAAGAACACATCTTCTAGCCAGGTGTCATGGCAAACGCCTGTAACTCCAGCTACTTAGGAGGCTGAGGCAGGAGGATGGCAAGTGAGACCCTGGGTTCAACCTCTCAGTACTGAAAAACCCTTCTGAAAGGATATATACTATTTATCATTATTGTCATCAACTAAGCCCTCATTTTAGTGGCAGGCATTCTGCTAAGCACTTGTCGTATTATTTTCACTGAATGCTGGCAAAAATTTTTCACAGTAGATACCATCACTAGTTTCATTTTACAAATAAGCCAAGACACAGTGAGGTTATTTCATGCAATACCACACAGTTACAAAGTAGGGAGCATGGGATTTGAACCCAAGCAGTCTATGCACTGCTGCCCTCCAAGATGAAGTACCCCAAGCACTCTTAAGACTGCCTCCGTGTGATTTTACTAGGAAAAATGTTGACACTTGCATATTCCTATTGTCCAGGCCCAAAATGCCGATACAGTTATAAATAACCGGCGAGAATGTGAAATGATAAAACCATCTTCAAAAACTGTTCGGAAGTTTCTTAAAACGTTAAAAGTACTCATATCCCATATTCCAGCCATTCTACTCCCAGATAGCTACCTCAAAGAATAGGAATTATACATCCTTACAAAGACTTGCGCATGAATATTTACAGTTTTATTTTCAACATCCTCAAGCTGCAAGCAATCCAAATGTCCCTCAACAGATAGTGAGTAAATAAATTGTACTGTAACTACACAATGGAATACTATTTAGCATTTTAAATGAATGAATTACTGAGACATACACCAACATGAATGAATCTCAAAATAATTATGCTGACTGAAAAAGCCACACCCACACCCCCAAAAGAATACCCACTGTATAATTCCATCCATGAAAAATTCTAGGAAATGCAAACTAACGTACAGCGACAGAAGGCAAATATGTGCTTGCCTAGAAACTGGAGTGTGGGGGGGTAGGACATGAAGAAACTCATGGGGTACTGGGCGTAGTCATTGACTTAACTGTGACGACATCTTTACAAGTACATGTACGTGTCCAATAAGGGTGCTGAACACTAAAAAATAACTCTGAGAGTCACGTTCAATCTGTCCCTTCACCTCAAGCATCCCACCCATGAATGTGCCAGCTTACTCTTTCTTCTACTATGCCTTTGGTTCTATCTTCCTTTTCTAGAAAGTATGTGCTACAGTTCAAAGAGTCTGACCAAAAGACAGAAGTCCTAGTTCTGCTCTTGCCATTTATTAGTGCTACTTAACCTCGATGAGCCTCAGTTTCCTCATCTGTAAAATGGGAGGGAAAAGCTACTATGAGTTCCATTAAATTGTGTACTTGTTCATTTCACAAGCATTTATTAATCTGCCTATCATATACTAAGAGCTGTTGTTGTTGTTAGGTGCTATCGAGTCGGTATCCGACTCATAGCGACCCTCATAGGGTTTTCAATGGCTGACTGTTCCAGGATTGCCTTGGGAGTGGATTGCCAGGCCCTTCTCCCATTTTTGCGGTGCTGGGAATTGAACTTGGTACCTCAGAGACTGCAGTGCAGTGCTCTACCCACTGAGCTAAATCCCAGCCCCTGTACTAAGAGTGTAGAGGAGAAAATAACTAAGATATGCAAGCATGCTTCATGAACTGTAAAATTCTCTATATAAACACGCTGACGTTAGCTGGGCATGGTGGAGCACACCCACGCTGTAATCCAGCACTCGGGAGGCAGACACAGGAGGATCTTGAGTTCTAGGCCAGCCTGGGCTACATAGCAAAATCCTGTCTTAAAAAACAAAGACAAACAAGCAAACGCTGTCATTCCTGTTTTCATCTCTACTGCCATCATCCCAGCCCAGAATCCTCTACACCTGACAATGAACTCAGCAGGTCCTTTTCAGAACTGGTTTGGTGGCTGCCAAGCCAAGTCAGTTTAAATACAGAGCCTAGAATAAACTTCCCCAAACAGAATTTTGCAGTGTTCTAACGGGCTCAAGAAGTGCCACTGAAGGCTGAGCACAGTGGCTGTAATCCCAGTGAGTCGGGAGGTTGAGGCAGAAAGATCACAAGTTCGAGGCCTGAGGCAGCCTATGTAATTTAGTGAGACCCTATCTCAAGATGAAAAATTTAAAAAGGTGCTGAGGGTATAGCTCAGTGGTAGGGTGCCTGCAAAGTATGAGCAAGGCCCTGGGTTCAGCACCCCAGTACCATAAAAAACAACAACAACAACAACAACAACAAAAACCCTGTTATCAACTGTATTTGTAATACTAGGTCCTACACCCAGCTATTCCTTCACCACCTAGCCCATCATCCTCAAGTCTCCTCTTACTTGCAGACCCCACAGGCCAGTTTTGCCAACTGAACACAGGCCCCTGAAGGAGTTTACAGTGCCATTCCTGCTGATCTCTATCTATGACTTTGGCCTCCTTTAATGCCAAGGTCAAAACTCACCTCTGATGACCCCAGTGACTTTGAAAAGAGTGTTCTGACTGGATACTATAAGATAAAGACCAAAAGAACTACATATAAACACTGTTTCAGTTGATAAAGGTGTAAAGGTTAGCGCTTCTGAAACTGTATGTATGATACGGTCAAATGAATAAATAAATAGTAGACTTAAGCCAGGTGTGGTGGCACACGCCTGTAATTCCAGCTATTTGGGAAGCTGAGGCAAGAGGATCACAAATTTCAGGCCAGCCTGGACAACTTAGTGAGAGCCTGTCCTAAAATTTAAAAGAAAAGGGGTGGGGGGAGCTGGGGGATGTAGGTTGGGGGTAGAGTACTTCCTGAGCACCCGCAAGATCCTGCATTCAATCCAGAGTACAAAGAAAGAACTGAGCTCCTTTTGAACATGTTCCTGTGTCTTCTAATTCTAGCCACCCATGCCTTTAGTCCTTCACTCACTTATCCAACCCTGAGGGCTGGCAACGCTGCGCACTGAAGATGCTAGGAAGATGGAGATAAGATCACTGCCCTGGAGCTCAGTCCAGTGAGGGCTGCGCTCTAGCTTCCCTTACTCTGATTTTGCTGATTTCTTTCTTTCCTTCCTTCCCCCCTCCCTTTCTTCCTTCCTTCTCTCCTTCCACCTTCCTTCCTTCCTTCCTGCCTGCCTTCCTTTTCTTCAGTACAGGTGTTGAACCAGGGCCTCAAGCACACTAAGTGAGCACTCCACCACTGAACGAGCACTCCACACTGAGCGAGCACTCTAACACTGCACTGCACCGATAGCCCCTGTGGGTTTGTTTTCATCTTAAGATTGCTAAATTCCACAGGCTGCCTCTGGCCTCAAACTCATGATCCTCCTCCCTCCACTTCCTGAATTGCTGGGATTACAGGCATAGCTAATCCCATGAAATCTTAAGCAAGAAAAATATCCTCCAGCCTGCTCACCATATGCAAAAATGTTCTTATTTTAGCCTGGTGCCAAACTGACACATGTTCAGCAATGTATATGTAAGAATATTCACTGGGGCATTATTTGAAACAGCAAACGACAGGATAAAAGACAGGATAAAAGACCACCAACTTGAGGCTGGTTAAAAATTTATGAGACATGCACATAATGGAATATCATACAGCCAAAGAAAAGCATGAAGCAAATCTGTACGTACCAATGTGGAATGACTACCAAAATATAATCCAGCATAAAGGTAAAAAGTAAATATACTTCAAGGCCAGAGGACAGAGGCTAGCCTGCACAATTTAGCAAGACTCTGTCTCAAAAGTTTTTTAAAAGCTAGGTGCCATAGCATATACCTGTAATCCTAGCAATTTATGGGACTGAGGCAGAAGGATCGTAAATTCAAAGCTAGAGGTAGCCTGCACATCTTAATGAGACCCCATCTCAAAATAAAAAATAAATAAAGAGACTGGGTGTGCAGTTTGGTGGTGGAGCGCGTGCCTAGCCTGTGTGAGGCCCTGGGTTCAAACTGTTAAAAAAAAAAAAAAAAAAGGTAAAATATTCTATGACTATATTTAAATGTTAGTGTTTCTGTTGAGGGAGTAATAGTTATTAACATGCTTTTCTATGGCTAGTGCATCTCTGGAATGCTACACAAGAAACTTAGCAGCAGCATCTTCTGGGAAAGAAAACGGGCAGAGAAGAGGGCTAAGTAGGGAAAAAGATTTGGCTTTCACGGTATATCCTTCCCAACAGCTTGAATTGTTAAAAACACATATCTTACCTTTCCAAAAGGTAAAATAACTAAAAAATGTTTAGTAACACTAAGACACACCACAGTGTCGATTTTGTGACTTTGTTTCCTTATGGTATTGTCGGAAGCACACAAGTTTAAGAAGAGTCACTCTTCACTTCCAGGAAAATCAGTAAAGTTATTGAGTGAATGTGAAAGAGCTCCCCACTGCCTGGCTCCTCGGTGCCATTTACCCCATCGTGGGTGAGGTAAAGAAAAGAACACCGCGCAGCCTTCTGGGATGGCAAGCGCCATTAGCTCTCCTGGATGGGGAAGCCACGGCCCAGCCATTCCCAGCGTTCAGTGGGTCTGGCTGCTCAGGTGTCATCCTGGATGCTGAGAACAATCTGTGGAGTTCAAGACGAGTTTGGCTAACAAGAGGAGCAGGAAAACCGATGCGGGGGAACCAGTCAGTATGATGAATGGGCTGGTCCCGAACAGCAGGTGACAGATATACAGATGCGAGACTGGCAGGGAAGGAAGATGGTCTGCACACAACAGATGGATGGGGGTGCTCAATCATCCTCAGGAACCAACTCGTGGCCGCCGGAGGCCCCGGCTCCTCCCTCACCTGCAGGGCAGGGCACACCAGCCCCACACAGGGCGGGGCCTAGGGGAGGAGGGCAGGAAGTGGAAGAGGCCACCCTACTGCAAGCTGACTTGGGGGCAATTGTTAGCAGCAGCCTTTTCTGCCTTCCCCCCCCCCACCCCCCCGCTTCCCAGGACCGGCTCTGTCTGTCTTTCCTGGCGGCTTGCACTCCTGAGGAAGGTGTTCTCTGTTCTGGGGACCTGTCTGCCCAGGACGGAGGGCTTGTCCATACCCGGGGAGGTCAGTGTAAAACCAGACAGTCCTGGACAAACCAGAACTGTGGCCGGTTCACTTCTTGCCCACTAACTTCTCTGTCTTTTCTCCATCTTCACAGTCAGTGACAGAGAACCCAGGTCAAACTGGTGACGAGTAGCACTCCACGGGAGGGGTATGTGCTTCGTCCAGTCATCTAATGGAGGGGTAAAAACAATGAGGAAAACCACTCAACCTGGGCTTGCGGGGCGGGACTAGGTGGCAGAGCACTTGCCTAGCAGGTGCAGGGCCCGAGTTCAAGCCCTAGCACCACAAGACAGAGAGACAGACAGACCACTCAATTCTGTTCTCTGAAGGACATCTGTAAAAACGTCCACGATACACGGGGTCCAACTACTCCAGCAAATACAGAAAAGAATCGGAATCTTCATGCCACAACCCAAGTCTCACGAACAAAGACTCAGAAGGGCCAGACGGCCCCTCACAGAGCCAACACTACTCCTTCCAGCTCCGCTGCAGGACTTTCGGGGAGGAGGAGACAGCCACTGCCAGTCAAAGGGTGATGCTGGCAAGACGTGCACCCCCTACCCCCAAGCGATCTGCTGGACCCCAGCTCGAGGAACAAAAGCTTCGCGAAAGACTTCTGGCTTCGCTAAGACGCATTAGAGAATTAATTATAAAGTAAAGCTGAAGGAGAAAATTAATTTTAGAAACATGAGAGGTTATTTTTTTTTTTCCTGGATATGGGGGAGGAAACGGTTATTTTTGTTTTCATCCTAGGGGCACAAGCTGGGAGCTGTCCAGTCGATAACCTGGCCATCAGAACAAGGTTTGTAATTAAAAGGTCAGTGACCTGGAAAGCCAGGGCCCCACTCCCAGAGCTTCTCAGTAATGACGGAGCTATTAAATTAAGACTGTTATGAAATCAATGCGAAAAAAGCTTTCATGGTAACGAGATTCCATTCAAGGACATGCAAACTACCTCATGAAATGAACGTAAATGATAAAAAAAAAGAAAAGTAATAAAAGAGAGTTAAATTGAAATCTGTGTAAGAATTTACTCCCCCCTAAAGTACTCCAGGGAGAGCAGCCCTTCACCTCTACCCCACGACCAAGGTTGAGACCATCAGGTTTCTTCCTCAAGTTCATTTCCAACAAGGAGGCAGTTTCGCTACTGGGGATTTGGCTTCCAAGAAGAGCAGATCAGATCAGATCTAGTTTCACCTTTTAGAATAAAAAAGTGTGGTGGTGTGTTTTATTTGTTTAGTTTTCATCCCCTGTCCCAGGACTATGTATTGGACGAAAGAGAAAAAAGTCCCTTACTTACATTCTTTGGAAGGGCACAATAATAAAAAGTACCAGGCAACACCACCTTGAGGCCACCCTACAGGACTATGGAGAACAGCACGGAAGCTTGGTTTGCAACAGAAATGTTAGGGTACTCAACAGACACCTCTGCCCTCTCCCCTACCTCGTCTGCCTGCTGGCTCCCCATGAGCAGGCATCACTTTTGCTGAACTTCTACTCATCCTGCTAAGTGTGATTCGAGGCCCGACTGGCTCTTGCATTTTGTGGCTGGACAGGCTGTCAATTCAGCATGAGCCTACTGACAACAATTTCCAAGCCTCTCACTTTCTCCACTAATTCTATTGCTCTTGTTAAGTTACTCTGGCTTCCTGGACTGCAGCCTGCTTCAAGCCCCAGATAGGCTGCCTTCCTGGCAAGAAAGGCTTCTATATATAGACCAGTTCTATGTGGGCTTAAACCCCACACAGTCCAATTACTATCACGTGGGGCTGACTCTGTCGTGGCCATGTCATCTGCAGAATCAGGTAGCTGGAAAGAAAATAAAAACATTCATTCTGATACTCTGAAGGTGAAGGGCTGCTTTTCTCTTTCATCAAAAAAAAAAAATTCCTGATAAAAGGCAGAAATGCTGTAAATTACACAAAATGGCAGTACAAACTTCAAAGAAAATGATAAATGATTCTAATAACTTCATGTTTCTCATTAATGACTCCATATTGAGACTTTAAAGCATCCAAAAGAGATCTCAAAACAAAAAAACAAAACAAAAAAGAAAAAAACAAGACAGACCTTTGCAAATCAATTTGCTTCCATCCCCCCAGCCCACTCACTCCCCCTGCAAGATCCCCCATCGAAGAGCTCAACACTTAACCTGTCAGTTACAGAGGCAGGATGCAGCCCCTGCTCTGGGCTGTGGTTTCACAATAAAATAAACTCGGCTGATGCGCCTAAAGTAACCCTCATTTTCCACGGAACTGACATGTACTACAGGGACCTCAATTTCCATATTAAATATTAAATAATATTAAAAGAAAAACAAAATTGGACTTGCCTTTTCAGGAAAGAGATGTTTATTAAAAAGAAAAATAGAAAGTCAAGATTATAATTCAAGGCAGTGGCTCCCCTGTAATTCCCTGAAGTGACTTTTGCTGGGAAAAGCCAGGGCCACAGGAGCTGAGGGCTCTCCAGAGCCAGCACCCCAAGTCCACCACTGCAGTGACCTGCGGGGAGATGGGAGGCGAGGATGCCAAGCCTTTGGTCCCTCTGGCCCTGGCGACCAGCGAGCCAACTCTCCCTCCTTCCGCAACAGCTCTTTGGACAGGGTATCTGCCCCTCGCTCATCCCTAGCAAAGCTGGTGCCAAGAGATGCTGATTGCGAGAGCCTGACCCAAAGAACAGCGGAAATTAAAAAAATGAAGTTTAACTCCACGAAGGGGCTTTTCTTCCCCAGACACCGATCAAACCCTGGAATTCTCTGCCTAGAAAAGGTCCTGCCAGAACTTACTCTGTTGGGATTCAACTCGGAAATGGATAATTATCAACTGAAGCAGTGTTTCAGAGGATAATGGAGATGGGTGATTAGCTTCAGTGATTCCGGACTTAAGCACAGGGTAGCCTTGCATGGTTCTCTCCGGGCAAGTGAAGTTCGGTAGCTTCTCACGGTTCCGAACGCCCAAAATTCTATAAACTCTCACCTAAATCAGGGGTCCACTCCACCAACAAATATTCATCTCCTTCATCTGCTCACATACCACCTTCTTGGAAGCATCTGACAGTGCCCCGTCTAAAATCAAATTCATCCTGCGCCAACCCTGGTCCTCCTCACCCCCCGCCCCCTGTTCTCTGCCCTCCTTTGCCAAAGGCACCTGCCACTCGGCCTGCCATTTACTTCACCTTGCTGTTTGTCTACCGTCTGCTCCTCCCCCCTAGAACCAAAGCCCTTCCAGGAAAGGGATTCTGTCTGGTCTGTTTTTGGCAAATCCCCAGTGAGGAGAACAGGGCGTGGCAGAGGGTGGATGCTCACTCTTGGGTGAACTGATTCATCAGTTTGTTTGTTTTTTAAAGGAGCCACAAATAATAATTGAATGAAACAGTTTCCTCTCTACAGTAATTATCAACCAAGTGACTCAAAAGAAGTATTATTTGGTCCAGAGTTTCTGTTCTCCCTCTCTCTCTCTCTCTCTCTCTCTCTCTCTCTCTCTCCCTCTCCCAGTCAGGGATTTATTAAAATTAAACAGATTAGATGGAGCTCCTGATACTAAAACTGCTCAGCAAAGCCTGCGGTGGGGAAGTGCCGAGCAAACACCAGAGACATTTGTCTCTAAATTGCTCTAAATACCTTCTGCAAATGAAATTCTAACCCAGCTGCGTTTGAGAGAAAATGAGGACTAACTGGTCATTGTCGGTGGAAGAGAAGATCAGACAGTTATAACATTGCACAATATACTGGGCTAAGGATCTCTCAGCAACCATAGATTTTGTCTCAGGTTACTCCGGGTAATCAGCTCAGCTTTTAGGCTCAGCTTTCCCCAGCTTCGATGCTTTGATGAGAGCGCTGAAATCCCCAAGCTTTTATGATGAATTACTCCCCATAGGTACACATATTTCAAGGAAAAACTCTTTTATGGCATGGTGCATGCGGAGTGGAGAGGCCGGCCAACGTACTCCAAATTTTAATAATCTCCTAATGTTGGGGGGGGTGAGCACGACGCGGCCGGAAAGCATAGAATGCTCCTCAAGGGCTCTGTCACAGGGATCGGCCTCGGGGCTGCCGCTGAGTGGTTGCCTGTGAATGAAATGTTTGGGTTTCCTGCGCCTGGACCCTGTGAGTGAGGCCCGAGGACGTGATGGGGCGAGGAAGTAGCACAGTCCTGCGGCACCACTTCAGTGGGCTATCACAGAGTGGCCCTGGGAATTGTCAATACGCTCCGTCATCTATTCTAGCCCAAAGTGACTGAAACGCCACACTTCTGAGGCCAACATTTCAGCTTTACAAAGAAAGGGGGAAAAAAATAAAAAACTTTAGTTTTGGGGGAACCCTCCCCCCCATGCTACGTGTTGTTGTTGTTGTTGTTAGGTGCCATTGAATCGGTATCTGACTCATAGCGACCCTCATAGGGTTTTTAGTAGCTGATTGTTTTGGGATTGCCAGGCCCTTCTCCCATTTTTGCGGTGCTGGGGATTGAACTCGGGACCTCAGAGACTGCAGCGCAGCGCTCTACCAACTGAGCTAAATCCCAGCCCTTCATGCTACCTAAAGGCCTTTAAACAATTTCCTAGATTTCTAGAAAATGAAATGCTTCAAGTTTCTTTTTTGGTTGGTTGGCTGCTTTCGTTTCACAAAATGGAAAAGTATCCTACATTCCGACAGAACCAGAATAGATTCTCTCTGCTTCACACGGAATTGAATTTGTTAGGACCCATTTTATCCCTGTTATAGAAATACCATAAAACCAGTAATTTACCACTTCCATCTGTAAATCGGACTGACCCCAGACTTGACCTTACCCTGACCTTCTTTATTCATCTCATCTCCCTTGCACTTCACTTCTTTCTTCCTCATTCTTCACTGAAGCAGCTGACCTCCTAACCTAGAGCAGGTCACTCTGCAGCCAGGGCCACTGGCAGAAGAACAGATCAGAAAGCAGAAGATCTCCCCCGTCTAACCCAATGGGCCAATTTTGCTACTGAATGCTGCCTTTGCCGTGATGCCCTTGGCCTTCTATCTGGTGCTTAATTATCCAAATCATGTCATCTCTCTGCTCCATTGTTAGGAAAGAGATCTGCGTTCCCCTGCTTGGGGGCGCGGGGGGGGGGGGCGGGATGGGGGTTGCCTCAGCCCTATACCCCACCCCTACACAAATGAACAGCCATGGAGGATCCTTGATGTACTCAGCACCTGCCTTCCACACTGTGATTTCTACCTGCCCCAGCCCTGGCCCCCTTCTATAGACCCTTGCATAGCTTTAGGAACCTGTACCTTTCTTCTTAAGAAATGCTCTCCTGGTCAGAAGTGGGCTCTGTCGGACCCGGGGGTTCTGTAGAAACTTCACTGCTGTGGCAATCTGGTGGAGAAGATAAAACAGAAAAGAAGAACAAACTTCAATAATCTGAATTTCAAGATGAAACATCCTACACGTGACCAGAGCCATAGAAACAAGTATACCATTCTGATCAAATGCATAACCAGCTAACTGTTCCTTAAGTTCAAGATCCACCTAAATGCCAGCCCCAGTCAGCTCCCTGTCTTCACTGGCTTCTGGTCCTCAGCAGACCAAGTGCAATCTCCTTAGCCTAGCTTTTCAGACCTGCAAGAGCTCCTCCTGTCCTCTCTCCTCAAGCTGCTGCTTCTGTCATGCTTTGCCTGTTACTACTCCTGTGCCACACGCCTCCCTCTGGAAGGCCTCCCTTTCCCACCTCTGCCTGTCTACACACACACACACACACACACACACACACACACACACACACACACTCTCTCTCTCTCTCTCTCTCTCTCTCTCTCTCTCCCTCTCTCTCTCTCTCTCTCTCTCCACCAGCACAGCCCTTTGATTGCTTGTTCTGACTCCTCAGAGCCTTTTCTAAATAAGCGAGCCACCTCTGATCTCCCTATTCTGTTAAATTCTTCAATGCTGCCGTGTGTACCGTACAATTGAAGACATAATTATACTGTCTTCTCACATTCAGGCTGCCTCCCCAACTACACTGCTAGCAACTGACGGGAAGAGACCGTGCTCCCTGTACAGAGCCTGGCAAGGTACTAAGCATATACGAGCTGGAAGGGGATTGTAGGAGAGAGGACACACAGCCAGTCACACCGGTCCCTCCTATGCGGTGGAGCTGAGGTCTGAAGAACCTTCAGAGGAAAAAGGTTGGGGTTCCTCTGTTAAAAGCTGACAGAAAAAGATTTCCTACCTACTTCTGTTAATGAATATTATTTAATGAAATCTTCATATCTACACAAAAGAGTCGGGGATAGAAGGAAAACTGCTGAAGGCATTAACCTCCACCTCACTCAGCACACACAAGGCGTGTGTTTACACGCTGTCTGCTTTCCTCAGCAGACACTGGTCGTACAGGTGGGAAGCACTGACCTGCCCCAGGTAGGAAAGAGGCTGTTTTGAATGACTGGCACTATTCGCCTCATCGAAGTCAAAAGGATGATATGGTCTCCTGTTACAGGTTAGGCCACGAGGCCTTGTAGTTCAGTTGCTGAAGGAAAGTATTTTTCAGGGGTCTGCTGTAAGGAAGTTTTCTATGATGCTTAAACTAAGGGCAACAGTTGCACGAAGACTCAAACAGAAAGTGCTATCACTGTACATGAAATTCAAGTTACAGTTGTCTCCCTCTCCGTATTTTGTATGAATTTGATCCTGAGACCATGCAGTCTTCTAGGGGAAAACAAATGAGAAAGGAAGAAAAGGCCCTGGAAACGCCCTTATTCTGCCTGTAAGCCCTCTGTGGGAGGTTCATCCTAGACTTCTGAAGGATAAGCTCAGTGTGCTAACCTTCAAGATCTGGGCCTGTGACCCATGAGACACGCTCATGTCCCCTGAGAGCTCCGTATGGATGATGATCTGTCCACCAAAATTGTAGACAGCACTGAGCACTGTCATGGACTGCAGTGACAACCACCTTGGGGTTTAGTTCTGGACAAAAGGAAAATCAATGTGGGAGCGTCTAGAACCCCCAAACTGCATACTCACCCCCATAGCCCCTCAATCAGATCACCTCAGATTGCACCAAAAATCAAGAAAAATCTGACGAACAAAATGATGCATCTTAATGAAGAGATGGGAAGAACAGAGAGGAAGGAAAGAAAGAAGAAAAAAGAAAAAGGGAGAAAACAGAACAGGGAGAAAAAGGAAAGAGGACAAAAGGAGACAAAATAGACGTGGGAGGAGGGAAGAGGAGAAGAAGGAAAGGAAAAACCAACAGAAGAAAGGCCTGTGCTCTGGAAAGGGAAGGGACAGGTACTTATCATCACAGGCCCTATGGGGTCAACGCCAATCTGCACTGCTCAGATGGCTTGTGGATAACTGTTCTTCACCTGGAAAAAACACACACCTCTGACACACAAGCAAAGGACAGCATTGGTATCATGCGGCAGTCTCTGTGGCTGCGGTGTGTGCACCAGGTGTCAGAGGAAACGTGGATGATCAGGTCTTAGGCAGGAGATGTGAATGGCTCAGCCCCCATCATTCACCCTTAGAAACAGAATCCCCTTCTGCATCTTTCCAAAGTCTCCCGTGGCAGAGAAAGAAAACAGAACCCCACCACTGAAATGCCCAGGTTTCACCTTGCTTTTTTAATATAGTCCTTGGTATATGCATTTCTGGTCAGAGAGCAAAGTTCTGATGGGTTTAATGGTGCACTCAATGCAGTGCTTGGCGCATTCCATCAATTTTTTTTTTAAAAATTGCATCTCTTATTTCTTTAAATACATTAATCAGCCTAGTGTAGGCAAAACGGATCCATCGGACAATGCAATAAACATGAATTATCATCTATCCAACATGCATAATGGCTTAAAAATACATAATAGCAGGTGTAGTTTAAATGATTAGTTATTACACCTGTGGTGGGTCTGATTCAATTGGGAAAAATCATCTTTAATAGGTTAAAAGGTTTAGATCACCATGCTTTCCTTAAAGTGGCTGCAGAGAGGGAATGATGGAGTGCTCTGTCATTAGTAATTCATTTAAGAAAAACGTGGGGGATACAGCAAAGAACAGCATAAACGAGCGGATCCAATTTAAACATCAGGTAAAGTAGAAAACACCTCTTAAAAAAGCAAGATAAATGAATTTGGAAGGGAGATGAAATTGACGTATTTATTTTAACGGGAATTTGACAAAGTCCCAGCACACTTCAAACTTGCAAAAATATGAACAATTTCTTTTAAAGTTTCCATTCGCTAATTCCAAGTCATATAAAATAATACTGCCAAACACCTACATAAAGTGTATTTGGGGCTTGTTTATGTTCCCCTTGATCTTTGTCTGAAAATGCAGGCGACAAGCAAATCATATATTTAACAGCAGCGATATCACTACTCCAGATGCAAAAATATAAAGCACCCAAACTAACAGCCTCAACATAATGTGCTGAATAAGAAAGATACCCAGATAAGCAGCTACATGTAAGTGTGAACGCATGAAAACCTTTCTCCTCCTTCCACTAATTATTTCTCCAGCTACTCTTCACTCTTCTCCTCCCTCCCCACAAGACACTGGCACTACAAGGGGCGGGGCGGGGGGGGGCCTGTCCAATCTAGAATTTTATAGCCCTATGATTCATACCTCCATGGTAAAAGATTTCCCCAAACTCCTGACCCATAATGCAAAGATCTTTGCTCACAGAGTAACTGACAGGGCGCGCGGTTTGGGCCTCTCACCCGCCTATTGGTGGACAGTTTTCATTAACTTCATGAAGCAACTCAACTGACTTTCCTCCACAGAGGTCCAACACACACAGCACACTTTTGTTGGATTCGATGATGGGGTGCCTGCAGCCTGTCCTGTGCTATCGCTTGATTTTCTAATTAGAAGATGAATGTGACTATTCATGGATTATATTTGTGCCCAACTAAATTACATAAATTCAGGCCAAATCTTCCGCCTCAATGTCAAAGATGTAAAATGGAGACAAGAACTTTATTGCACATGTTGTGGGAGTGCAGCAAGCCAGGGAACATTCTAGCGCAATGCTCTTGATGCCGTTATTGAGCCACTTGCTGTGGAGTCTACAATGAATACAGACTTGGCTCTTCTTTCCCCTCCTCTTGTCATGAATCCAGTTCTCAATGAGTGCACCTTGAATTAGCAGCAACTACCTAACAACAAGTTGAATACAAATAAAGGCAAATTCAGAAGAAAACAGAAACAAAGTGTTTCACTTTCCTCAATCCCTCCAGTCCCATCACCTATCCTCCTGCCCCCCCAAAGCAAAATAAAACAACCCCGCCACCACTAACTCCACAATTTTAGGGAAATCTGATAATTTTCATTATTTATCATCATAAAGCTAAAGGAAAAACTGACATGCAAAAGAGAAGAGTAAATTCTTGTCTTTACACTTTTGTGACAACGGTGGAGTTCCTGCCAGCAACTCAGGGGAAAAAAGGGGGGACTTCAGATTGAAAAACACCCTTAGATCCAGGATGATTGGCCAATTGAGAGAGATTTGTGTTTGAGAGACCAGGATTTGTAACTGTGTAAATCAAGGACTACAGTACACTCCCGGGTTATCTGCTATGAACTACGTGCTGTTAAAGGTATTGTGTGGGGTAAGTAATCCCTGGTGGGAAGAATCCGGGTTCCTGACAGTCTTCACTAAAGAGCCGTTTCCTGTGTCTTTTCCATTCTCCTACAAAAGACCTGCACTTTGTAATCTTCAGAGTGCACACTTTATTTTCTGCTCGAGGTGGATGGGAGAACAGAGCCTGCCTAATAACGAACCTGGGGTTTAAGGGAGCCTTAGCACTTTGCACCTGACATGTAAACCTGATGCATTGTCTCTGGTGACACTTATTTGGAATGCCACCAACTCCAGCACTCCTGTGTACTACATACACATCTATCTCTTAAAATGTGAGCATTCATTAGCCATTTTAAAATATTAAAAATATTCAAAAATTAATGACGCCAAAAATCAAAGCCAAGTCCTTTTTAACCCGGGGAGTTTGCAAGTAGAGGGCAAGGGAAAATGACCAGCATGCAGGCCTGCAACCCCACTCAAGCGCTGCACCGCTCCCGCGCACTGCTCAGAAGATTAAATTGCCTGTGAAAGGTTCCTGTGCTCCGGCTCTAAAGCAGCTACCCAGAATCCTGTTAACAAGCGTTACACCAAAGCCAACTCTAGTTTTAACAAGGGCTGACTTTAAAAGGCTGGCAGTGCCGAGGAGGAGAGGCTCCTCTTGAAGCAAAAATGTTGCGTTTTAGTAAGAAATCAGTACTCTGTCAGGAGTTCCTTGACAAATATGGTCATCGGTGGCACGAGGAAATAGTTGCAAAGCAGCTGTTAATCAGAGAAACACATCCTAGAACGCTGATGCTAGCACTCGTGAAAAAATGCAACGGGCTAATTATGAAGCTATATATCTCACTAAAGAGGCCGCGTTCCTTGAGATTCCGGGCGGGGCACTCCTTGGATCCAGGGTCCTAGGACAACATAATTCTTGACTGCTGCATGCAGATCCCTCTCTGACCTAATGTTCACAATCCCAGGTCCTCCGTTCTTTCTTAGTTCTACGCGCTCTCTTTCTAGGTAGGGCACAGGCTAGGAGGGAAGGAAGCAGAGGTGACCACAAGCCACATCCCAAGATGCTGCAGGGACACATTCAAAAGGTGACAGATCTCAACACCAGAGCAGGAGAAAAATCTACACGCAGGCAAAAGAAAGGAAGTGTCGGCCCCGGGACTCTAAGTGTGGCAAGAGGGCAAATGTGTGGGAACTTCAATGGCGCGGAGCTGCCCCCGGCTGCCAAAATGAAAAGAAAGAATAAAGAGCAGCAGCAATAAACGGAAAACAGAGACAATTGTGTTTGAAGGCTCAAAGGGAGAAAGGGAGCTTCTGGAAAGCTGTTCTCCGAGCATGAAATTCAACTCAGGGAAGCCAAGGATCGCAGTGCCAGGTAAGAAAGGAAAGTTAATATGCAGAGGAAGGCTCGGTCAGCCAAAATTCAATATGATCCTCTGCAAGGACAAGGAGGACCAGGCTCCCCGAAACCAGGCTGGGGGAGGGGTGCCACAGCACACTCAGAGCAAAACCACTGGAATGGCAAGAGGGGAATAACCTTGAAGTGGACACCGCAGCCCAGGCAGCCGAAGCGCAGAGCCAAAGTGCCCTCTAGCCGAAGCAGGGGGGAGGCGCAAGCCAGAGGCGGCAGTACCGCTAACTCACACAGCCCAAATTAAGTGTTTTCACTCAGAGAAAATGAAATGTTTTGCAAGATGAAACAGAATGAAAATTGAGGTTTTAGGTAATTACTAGTTGGCATTTACATATCACGGGCTGGTTCAACACCTATTCATTTTCCTCTTTTATTTTCAATTTTTTAAAATTGCTCATTAAAAAATGAACAGATGACAGTGACAGGATTTTTTTATGTACTCTTTCCCCTTCTCTAAGAGTTACAAAATCAAGAGGTACTTTTCAGCCCGTTTATGTAGCACTGCCACACGAGTGTGCGCATGCACACACGCGTACATGTTAAGTTCCATCCGCGTTAAGCGGGGAAAGGAGAAAGGAATGTCCACAGAAGCCAGAAGTTCAAAAATAAAGACAGGGAGTTGCACGTGAGCTGGCCCTGCATCTGGGGAGGAGCAGGCAGGCAAATGCCCTGGCACTCAAGGAGTTAAAGGAATGAGCCTCTCTTTCCACTGGAATTTCCTGGTTTGGGTCATTATGTCCTTCCCATTGTTGATCTGGGTTACAACCCTATACTAATTAAGCTTGTGGGCCCTAATTTCCTTTGTTTTACTTCCCTCTGTCCTTTTGTTTTTTACATTAAAGAAATAAAATACCTCTGGGAGAAGTTCACGAGAGTTGACATGATAGAACATATTTTAGGGTCTATTGTGCAAATCTGTGTTTAGGGGATTCTAAAGCATGCATTACTGACCCTACTCTATCTTAAAAACACACTGATAGATGAGGTAAAAGCCTTTATGAAAAGTGGCAACTTCACATGCGTGAAAACTACCTTTCAAAATGAAATATCTCTGTCATCGAATTTTTTTTTCTTGGCCCTAGTTAAAAATATTGCATGAACAGCTTGCCAGAACATCATTGTTTTGCTATTTTATTGAAGTAGTTCTTCCAGAAATGTATGTGGAAATAAAGAGCATCTTAAACCACCACAAACTACTCAATTTCAAGTGACAGAGTTCCTAGGAATGGAGGGGTGACTTTGGAGGTTTTCCTGCCCAGGCGAGGACTCTGGGTGCCAACCTGCAGCCCAAAGGGAGCTGGCACGTGGAGTGGCAGCGCCTGAGAGGCGGCGCTGCAGATGCGGTGCTCCGCTGCACCTCCGTTGCAGGGGCTGGAGACACAGGCGCTGGCTGCAGAGGAAATGAAAGCCTTTGCTCCTGGACTGAGAAGATCAAAGTTCCTTTTTAGGAAAGGTTGAGGAGGAAAAGGGTTTTCTCCTTCGGGGAGAAAGAAAAGCAAATTTAAATGCCGTGTCCCCATGCAGCCCCACCTGAATTTCGATAGCAGCCCCTCTAATTTTTGATGCAACCAACAAAGCAGTTACCCAAAGAGGGGAGGGAGAAAAAAAAAAGGATGACATTTGCCTTTTCCTTGGCTTTGAAATCCAGCTGGCAGCAGATTGTTTGAAGTCCTGTTTAGAGTAGAAACTGTAATAGCCTCCATACTGAAAAGAGGAGGAAAATGCCATTATACACGGATCACGGTAGCAGTGACCTCAGCGGAGAAGGCAAACGAGCTGGCTGTGAGCCGGGGGTGCGGCCAGTGTGCCAGAACCAGAAATAAAGAGGCTTCATGTGCCAGAGTCGAGGAGTGAGAGTTGGGTGCTCTGTCCCAGGGGGCACCAAGAAGAAAAGGCAAGGAGCTCAATTTCTTAACACTGTGTCTTTCAACAACTCCCTGCTGCTCCTTCTTCCATCTTCCCTTGGTTTCATATTTTGAATATTCCTCTAATTTCCTTGCACTGTTAAAGAGGAAACACCCAGGCTTCGCGCTGTAAAATTAATGAAGGTGTCAAACTGTTGAGGTGAATCACTCCAGAGGAATGTAATGACTCAGTGGCCAAGATGCTCCCTGAGAGAACCGTGAGCTCACACGGTGACAGTGGCTGGTGACTCCAACGCTAAAAATATGGAGTGCACAGTCCCTAGGACCTCCCCAGTGATGCCACTGCCTCTCCTTCTCTCCACCACTGGTGAGCTTTGTGTCCTCCGAGAGTACTGCTCCTCACTCCAGGCCCTTCAGGTGCTCAGCAGATGCAGCTGAGCTTCAGTTCCGACCTCTTTTGAAGTCCAGGCCAGACAGAGATTGGGGAAGCTCTCTCTAGTCATGCATGACCGAGCTATGGCACGATTAGGAAGGAGAGAAAGAGCGGTTGTGTCCCCAAGAGCGGTAACTTTGAGCATGAAGTCATCACTGGAGTTAGACGCTAAATAGATGACTACCAGGTGTTCTGGGGCAGCGTCCTCTTGAGGCCTCGGCACCTTCTAATCACAGGGCAAGATGGCTCCTCAATCCCGAGGAAGATAAGTTCTGGACCATGAAATTCTGTCTACCATCCCTCATGTATGGCACAAACCAAAACCTTTTTTTTTTTTTTTAAAGACAGAATCTATGTAGCCCAGACTGACTGTGAACTCTCAATCCTCCTGCCTCAGTCTCCCAAGTAGCCAGAATTACAGAAGTGCACCAACATCCCTGACTAAACAAATACCTTTGAGGAATCATTAACTGGCACTCCTGCCAGTTAACACCCCATAAGAAAAATAGAGGAAGTCTAATTGTTAATAGGGCTGGGATTTAGCTCAGTTGGTAGAGTGCTGCTCTGCAGTCTCTGAGACCCTGGGGTTCGATTTCCAGCACCACAAAAATGGGAGAAGGACGTGGCAATCCACTCCTGAGGCAATCCCAAAACAATCAGCCATCGAAAACCCTATGAGGGTTGCTATGAGTCGGACACGACTTGATGGCACCTAACAACAATTGTTAGTAAATACATTTAAATACATAAAAGGAACCAGTCATAGCTTGTTCTTGTTGTTCTTATTAGGTGCTGTGGAGTTGTGTCTGGCTCATAGCGACCCTTACAGGGTTTTCAATGGCTGACTGTTTCGGGATTGCCTTGGGAGTGGACTGCTGCGTCCTTCTCCCACTTTTGCGGTGCTGGGAATCAAACCCTGGACCTGAGAGACTGCAGAGCAGCGCTCTACCAGCTGAGCTAAATCCCAGTTTAAATCCAAAGGACAGCAAGAAAAGAATTTGAAATGACAAATGCGGGTAGCTAAAGATCACCTTTAGAGCCACCAGGCAAAAAACAGTAACCAATTCAGATATGCTGTATGCTGCTAACATGAGACCACCAAGTCGTAGCTCCTGCTATCATTTGTGATTATTTTATGGCCCAAGGGAAAATATATGAGCTCCAAAAGTATGATTCATAATACAGTAAGCTGGCAGACTTAAAAACTTCCAAATTGACAGAGAGATGATAGGGACTGGAAACTGTTACCAGTCAAATGGTCAAAGGCAGTCAGCTCCTCCCAGAGAAAAATCACCCTCCACAGCCAGAACACGAGCCCCGACAGTGAACAGGACTGGCTTCTCCACGGGGACAGGATGATCAGTGGAACCACCCCTGGCAGGCAGTGAGGTGACAGACAGCAGATATATTTCACATGCATATAAAACAAGTTGGTGGCCACGTTCTGTTTTCTAAGATCAGGGTCTCTAACAGGTTCCACTCCTGCAGACACTTCAGAAGTCACTGACCCACACAGTGTGTGACACCGAGAAGCCTCTGATGCCAATGAGGAAAGCATCACGGTGCTTTTCCACATCTTTCAGGGCACTAAAATAAGAACTGTGGAACTACCCGGCATGGTGGCCCACACCTGTAATCCCAGCGCTCAGGAGGCTGAGGCAGAGGGATCGGTATGAGTTCGAGGCCAGTTTGGGCTACACAGGCAGACTATGTCGAAAGAAAGAAAGCAAAAAAAAAGAGAAAGCAAGCAAGCAAGCAAGCAAGGATGGAAGGAAGGAAAAGAAAAGAGAAAAGAAAAGAACAAACAAGTGAACTGGGAAACTGATCCTCAGCCATTGTCAGATTTGTACCAACAGAGTACTTCTTATGTTGTTGTTGTTATTGTTAGGTGCCGTCGAACCAAGTCGGTATCCGACTCATGGAGACCCTCATAGGGTTTTCAATGGCTGACTGTTTCGGAATTGCCTCGGGACTGGATTGCCAGGTCCTTCTCCCATTTTTCCAGTGCTGGGAATTGAACTCGGGACCTCAGAGAATGCAGCACAGTGCTCTACCAACTGAGCTAAATCCCAGCCCACTTCTTATGTACCAAGTACAAATTTGGAAGAAAAACTCAACCAAGAGGTATCAGTTTGGCAGCCCTTCTGATGGACCTCAAATTAGAAATTTTCAGCTCAGCAAGGAAATCCATCACACATAGGAATCTTTCTCATGGTTTTGAACCATTCAGCAACCTTTCACTAAACAGCATAAACATTCCTGTTATTAACAATCACACCTACCAAGAAACAAAAGCATACTTTAAAAAAATAAACAATTCCTCAAAGGCCTACCAGTTACCAGAGCCATCTTAGCCATGAGACTTTGTGGCCTACCAAAAATGGAAGGTAATGCCCTAATCTAATACATTTACCAATTCTGGTACTCTAAGAGATGCTAAATGAGTATGTTGTTGTTAGATGCCATCGACTCAGTATGTGACTCATAGAAACCCTCATAAGGTTTTCAATGGCTGACTGTTTCGGGATTGCCTTGGGAGTGGATTGTCAGGCCTTCTCCCATTTTTGTTGTGCTGGGATGTGTTGAACTCGGGACCTCAGAGACTGCAGCGCAGCGCTCCATCAACTGAGCTAAATCCCAGCCCAAATGAGCATATAATATACTTATAATTAACACAAACTTTACCCATTTCTCATCATGAGGCAAACCAGTTCTACTGAGCATCTTCCTCCTCTAAATCAATGGTAACTCATTTCAAATGCCTTCTAGCTCTATGTGGGGAACAGAGGGAAGTTCACTTTGGTATCCAAAAGGGTATGAATTACTATCCCGCCCTACAACCCTCTTGTTTCCCCACACTCCATTCATCGGCTGAAATACTTGGAAATGACAAAAATCCCTGAATGTCCTCAGTTTGGCAGAAGCTTCCTGAAACATCGCTCATCACTTTCTGCTCATTGCCCCTTCTCTCTTCCTGCCTGTTTAAACACATGAACGTGGGGTTATTAACTTTTACAGGAAAGACAAATAAAATAATGTCGAAGCAAGAACGCAGTGATGTCAGGCTGCAGCTAGCACCACTCATCTGTGGGAATCTGATTAGCGCTCGAGTGGCAGAGCTACCTGGAAAAGTGCTCACAATCAAATAAAAAAATGATACCAAAACATTAACCTGATGGCTAAAAACTCCACATTTAAACAGTTAAAGTAATAAAGGAGCTTTTATTGAGTATTTTTTATATTTCATTATGCCCCAAATTGACGAGGACTCCCGGATACATTTTCTAGACTTTTGGTTCCTCAAATCAAATGCTCTCTTAGACTATTTTTTTTTTTAAAGTAAAAGGAAACAGCATTTCTTGTAAATTTGAATGAAAGGATTAAAGCTTCTCCTGCAATATCGACATCAGCTTTGAGTGCAAACAGTCAAACACTGCTACAAACAGAAGGCCTTTTTGGTTCGTGTCCTTTAATTCTGCTCATAAGCAGCCGAGAATTTTTCTGTGATTTTTTTCTAACCATACACAAATATCCACATTTCCTCATTTACACATATTCCGCTCAAAACCCACAGGGAGCAGAACTGGTGGTGTGGCAGGACAGGAAGCAGGCTGAGTCGTGAGAAACCTGAGTCTCACTCCAATCCCAGCACCAGTGTGTCATGAAACCTGGACTCTTACGTCCCAGACCTGTGTCTCCAACTCCTTCATTTCTTTATATAAGGAGTTAAACAGATGGCCTGCAGTGACCCTTCACTGTGCCATTTCATAATCTCCAAGTCAATTTCACTAGGCAGCCTGTGATCCCTAGCACAGGAATATGGGCTTGGGTTGGGACAAGACTCAATTTTTCCAGTGCTCAGCTCTCAAAACTCACACCCAATTCAAGAAAGGAGAAAAGCAACTGGGTCTGGTGGTGCAGAACTGTAATCCCAGCACTTGAGAGGCAGAGGCAGGAGGATCGATACAAGTTTGAGGCCAGCCTGGGCTACGAAAGTGAGTTCCAAGGCAGCCTCAGCTACACAGCAAGACTCTACCTTGAAAGGAAAGGAAAGGAAAGGAAAGGAAAGGAAGGAGGGGTGGGGAGGAAAGAGAGAGAAAGGAAAGAAAGAAAAGGAAAGAAAGAAAGAAAGAGAGAGAGAGAGAGAGAGAGAGAGAGAGAGAGAGAGAGAAAGAAAGAAAGAAAGAAAGAAAGAAAGAAAGAAAGAAAGAAAGAAAGAGGGGGAGGGAGGGAGGAAGGAAGGGAGGGAGAAAGGAAGGGGGTATGGGAGAGAGGAAGGGAGAGAGGGAGAGGGAAAAGGAGACAGAGAGAGAGAGAGAAAGAGGAAGGAAGGGAGGAAGGAAGGAAGGAAGGAAGGAAGGAAGGAAGGAAGGAAAGAAGGAAGGAAAATGCAAGGAGGGAAAGAAAGTAAATCAGTAGAAAGGAGGAATGAGAGAAGAGAAGGAAAAGAGAAGGCGAAGAAATCAATGATACAAAATAGACATCACAAATTCAGTTTGTTTTATTCTCACACTATGTACTATTTATTTTATAGACAGGTTTAGTTATCTGGTGTCCAAATCATAGAAGATTAAAGCTGCAGATGAGAAAGGGAAATGAGCCAGCTAGTACAAGATCTCTCACAGAATAAAAACATAACAATTTAAAATTAAAAAAAAAAGCCTAACAGCAAGTGTCAAGAGAGAAACATCTATGAAAAGCAAACAAAAAACTCAAAAAGCTTATTAGTTTGGGGTCACTTAACATCAGTGAAGTTATTTAGAGTAGTGGCAAATGTGCAACATACCTGTATTTCAACAGGTCTTGAAAACAGAACCGCACCTACACCACAATATACGCATTTATGTCTAAAATGATGATACTGAGTCATCAGCATCAAATTATGTTCCAGGATAAAATCATACCCCAGATACTCTGCTTAATAAAGCAAGAAAGTATATAATCCATTTTATACCATTCCCAGCCAAAAGTTTTAAGGGGTTTGGTTTGGTTTTGTTCTGTTTTCATATGGGTCGTGATGGCCATTGAGAAAGTGTAGCTATCCAGAATGACTCGTTCCAGGGGAGTGCCAGGGGCAGTGGTTTTCCTGAATTGAACAGGAAGAGTTTTTATTCCAGTTAGATTAAGAATCAGGAAACCGAAGATTAAATGATGAATAGTTACTGAGCATTCACAGGGTCTTCACAGTACACCAGGCACTCACAGAATCAAAAAGAACAAGCAAAGATTCTGCTTTTGCTGGCAGAACACAGGACAAGGAGAAAGGCCAAAAACAATTTGGGGCTGTGGTCCCACTCATGACTGAGGACTTCCATCTTTCAACAACCATGACAAATGGGCAGCAAGCCTCTACTTGACCACTACAGTGAACAGGGAACTCACTTCCTCACTCCCTTAAGAGACTGTTCACTCATTTTCAGGAGTTACTATTATTATTATTATTATTATTATTATTATTATTATTATTATGGGGTTTTTTTGTTTTGTTTTTGGGGGTTTTTTAAAAATAGAATCTTACCATGTCTATGTTACCACGGCTATCCTCAACTCGAGAGCCTCCCACCTCAGCCTCCCAAGTAGCTGGGACTACAGGCATACAGTGCCATGTCCAGCCATCAGGAGTCCTCTTTTAAACAGAATTGAGGGCTGGGTGTGGTGGCGCACGCCTGGGAGGCGGAGGCGGGAGGATCGCAAGTTTGAGACCAGAGGCAGTCTGCGTAATTTAGCGAGACCCTGTCTCAAAAACTAAAAAAAAAAATGGACTGAGGGTGCAGCTCAACGGTCCAGCACTTGCAGAGCATGCAGGTGCAAGGCCCTGGGTTCAACCCCCAGTACCACCAAAAAAAAAAAAAAAAAAAAAAAAAAAAACTGAATTGAAATCTCCTTTCCTCACTCTTCCATCCAGTGGCCCTGCTCTCTATAGAAGAACAATACTAAATGATCCACTTTTTGAAACAACGCTTGGTGAGGAATTAGATAGCCTTCTTTCCCACAAAAGCATTTCTCCTACTCTGCTTAGTAACTAAATGTGAACAGGGGTCTCACTGTACAACGGTTTCACGAACACTGCTCTTTAGCTTGGTAAGAGCAGCCTGGCTCTTTCTGGGAGAGCCAAGTCTACACCTGTAATGTCAGGATGCATTAGCAATAATAAAGGCCACGGTAATGCAAGAGGCAACTTTATACACACGTCATTCCAGAATGGCTAAATTCAATCAAACATGGCAGCGCTTCCTACATCGCGCTGATCGCTGGGGCCAGCGCATGTGACGTGGGCCCACTTACTGGAAGCTGCTGGAAACAGAGAGTGAGCACACTGCTTTGAGACTATAATGGACAGGGTTTTTACCAGCCCATAAGTGGCTTGGCATCCTTCTTTCCCAGGAATTACCTAGAAATTCATTTAACATCTAAAGCCTGAAAATGAAACTCCAGAAGGTTACAAGTGCATAAAGAGAAGGGGAAAGGGAATGGCATTCTTATCCTCGCCTTAAATATAGATGATTCTTAAGGGGAGAGAAGTCAGCTCCCATAAGGGGGCAGTGAAGAATCAAAGCCAGAGATGGCCTGGACTCAGTCTGACTCAGGCACCAACTTCTCTAGTGACTTTCAGAGAGAGTTACCTACCTTTTCTGTTCCTTCTTTCTCATCTGTAAAATGGAACTCACACTGCTTTGAGACTCACCAGAAGTGTTACAAGGAATAATTAGCCAGCATTTATGTGGTAGTTTTCATCTTCAAAGTAGAATTATTAGACTGTAAAGTAGAGTGGATGGGGTTTCAAAACTCCTTAAAACCTGAAATAAAGCATGCAAGCACATTCAGAGAAACAAAGTCGGCTGACATCATCTCACAGCAGCCAGAAAGCTCTGCCTCCACAGGCACCCTCTTTCTGCCTCATCTGTATTTACAATGTGGAGACAAGGGCATTAAAACGCTATACCAGGAAGAACGAAAGGAGGTAGGAAGGAGAGAAAAAGAAGAGAGGGAAGGTTCGAGAATAGCCTTGACAGAAGATGTGCAAAGGAAGGGAGATTAGAAGAGAAAAGGAAAAGGAAAGGAGAAACAGAAAACAGCAAGAAATAAAGAGAGTGGGGGCACATCTTATCCACCAGAATAGAGCAAAAACAAGCAGAGAAGAGGAAAAAAGAAATGGGGGGAAGAAACTCCACAGGAACAGTTTTCCTGTTGTCAAAGAAAAAAAGAAGGCCTAAAGTTAAATGTTTTCAAAGGAGACAGACAGACAAACAAAGAGCAGAGGCTAGAAAAAGAAAACATAAAGCTTTCAAGAGAATGTCTGGAAACCAGAAAGCTGGAAAAGAAATCATTAGTAAGTCCATCGTGCGTCTACAGTGATACTGTGTGGATCAATTCATTTAACACTGCCCTGTACATTTACAGAAAAGTACCTCTGATATAATAAAGGCTCATAAACACGCAGAAATTGGGTTAGACCCGTTTCGAATTCCTGCCAAACAATGGTTCAGAAAAATGAAGCTCTATTTTAATTAGCTGGATTCACGAGTGATTTGGTAACGGCAGATGCTGTCTGGATGCTTTCAGCTTGATGGGCTGCACATACATGAACTTAGAGTGGCTTGATGCAATTAGGTGTTTTGTGCCAACATGCCAGGCCCAACGACCTGGGCCCATGTGTAGCCTGACACGTTACTATATTTATCTCCATGTTAATATTTCAAATCGCAAAGATGAGAAAAGCGACCACGTGATACAAATAGAGAAGCCGTTTTTTAAAGTCGCTAGTGGATAAAAGGGAACACTCTCGCCTTCCTTCCACGGGGGAAAGAAAAGTTGCAGAGCTGAGGGAAAGCCACTGTCTGTGTGGAAACACTCCACGCCTGAGCTGAAACATGACAACTGTGCGCTTCCAATTTTGCGACTGCAGCCCAGTGGTACGGTAGAGGATTAGTGTGCCTAATGCACAGCCTGACCTGGGACTAAGTGGCCTTCAGAATGTTCTTTGTAATCAGGCTTTCTATTAGAAGCCCGGCGTGCCATTCCCTGAGACAGGAGGTGACGGCCGTGATCACAGCCCTGAAAGTCCAAGTATTGTCACCGGGTGCTTTCAAGCCGAACACCTAGCTGGCCCTCTCTTCCTTTTAAGCACTCTGTCTTCCACGCAGCGTTGATTCGGCTTGCTTTTTCCAAAGCACTCCCTGCCCTCTGCTGTGACTACTTAGTGCGGCACCACCCACGGGCACAGAGCAGCTAAAGGACCTGCAGAAAGGCCCGCGGCTTCCAGCGCTGGGACGCGCCTAATAGGAGGCTCTGATCAGTTAATTATCTGTCAGTTTGTCACGGCTGGGCTGAGAAGGCGAGGACTAGGAAAATGGGGGTGCTGGGGGGAAGCTCTCGGTAGTGTGTGGTTCTTCCTGAAATTCCGGATTAAGCTTTCAGCATCGTTCTCCCCCTGTTGGATGCCGTGTAGTAAGGCGCAGAGAACAGGGGGAGTTGGGCCGGCTCCTGGCACTACCGTGACAAGCAGGCAGGAAGAAGAAACACACCCTTCACTCTCCCTGCAGAGGACAAAGCGGACGCCGGGACCTTCACACCATCTCCCCTCTGCCGGTGCTAACGAGCTGAGCATTGTAAATCAGGGAAGAAATCCCTGTGCCAGGAAGAGGCAGAGAGGCGCTTCTTCTGTAAAGAGCCCAGAGATGCCGCCTGCTTGGGAATCAGCATCTCAGGGCCAGGCTTTGGAAGGTGGGAAGCACCGTGCAGGCAAGGGAAGGAGAAATCTGTCTATTATAGACAGTAGGCCTCCTTCTTCAAAAGTCATTCATTTCGCAAAACCACTCTAGTAAATAGAGGTGTCAATCTAATGGAGTCACAATCTGCATATCGCAAATGCACCAGGTGAGAGTCTTCGAGATTTCTGTTCCGTTCCATAGTTTATGTGTTGGTTTGCTAGTAGATTTCCCAGCATAGATGCACACAAGAATGAATGGAGAGTACAGAAGGTTGGTCCTTAAAATAGACATTACTTGTTTCAGCCCCTTTCAGAGGGTGTCCGCTGTGAAATGTGATGATGCGTACAATACCCCAGAGGACACAGAGCCACGAAGGCAGAAGGCAGGTTCCCGGGACAGGAGGCCTGTGGTCAGGTACGCAGCCTTTGGTCATGCAAGGCTTTGGAGCACCTCCATCCCCCACTAGTCCCTTCTTTCCTTCTTGAGGGAGGTGGGGAAAAGACCCCTCTAATCTTCTAACCCTAAGTCTCCCCTCTACTGTGCACGTGCCAAATTAGCCATGGTTAGTTGACATGCAAAAAGCCCTGGGTTGAGATAAAGTTTTTGACAACATACTAAAAGGGCCATTATAAATCAAACAGATTTTTTTTTTTAAGGAGAAGAGAGAAAGCACCCAAAGCAAAAGGTCACCCTACAAATAACTGAGGGAATGAGAAAGAAAAGAAACAAGTCAGGACTTCCCACAAAGGTCTCAGAATTCCTGTGTTCACATGGAAAAGTTAACTATGACAGAGGAAGAGACCCTGTTCTTGAGAAGAGAAGTAGGGACAAAGATTCTAGAGTCCTGCCGGGTGTGGTGGCATACATCTATAATCCCAGCTACTCAGGAGGCTGAGGCAGGAGGATTGAAAACTGGAAGCCAACCTGGGCTCTAGAGTGAGGCTGTCTGAAAAAAACAGAACAGCAAAAAGATTCTAGAATCCAATATTTGCCAAGGACTTATCTCCCTACATGGTATTCAATTTGTGTTTCTGCTTGCCTCACTCATTTCAAGAAAGAAATTATTTAATTTTCCTCAAGAACTACATTCCTTAGACCCAAAAACATCCCCTGCTTCCATAAAAACTACGCATCGCCTCATTTATGCCAACTTCTTTCTGCCTTCCATGTACTCTGACCATATCAGCCTCTCTGTCACAATGTAAACCTCCATCAAGGCAAAAGATCACACGTTCAGTTTCCCAGGGAAAAAAAAAAAAGACAGAATAAATATAAATTTAAAGGGGGATTCTGCCAAAACTTGAACCTCCCAAATCTGGTTCAGCCACATTCTTGCCCACAACCTGTACTTCTCAGTGCCTCCCTACATTTTTCAAAATGCAGCTGCATAGACCTCTTAAAATTCAGATTTCTAGCACCTCTAATTACAGGCCTCTCAAGCCAGGATCCTTTAATTAATGAACCTGACTCTCTCTTCAAAGGAAATCTGCATATGGGATATATCACAGGGGTGAACTGACCCGATCAGTGCTATCTGATCACTGCCTGATGGCAGCTAGCACTCTGCATCCCAAGTAGAAGTGAAGGAGCCCCCCGCTTCCACCTCCACAGCCCAGTTCAACACATCCCCACCTGGCACAAGCCAAATGTGCGGCTAAGCCCATAAAACCCTTTGTGGAACTTAAGAGAGAAGCAGCTTTCCTGGGTGTGACCAGCAAAACCAAGGAGAATTTGTTTCTTCTCGTGTTGTCTCCATCTCACTTTCTCCCATCTGCCGGGATGAGCCTGGGATGCAAGCAGGAGAAAGGGCCACTGGCTGGGCAAGACGGCCCCCAGCGGAAGCAAGCCTGCACCTTGCACACTCCAGAAAAGAGGCAAACACAACAGACCTGGACAGTCACCCCAAGACCGACTTTGGTCTGGTCAGGAGAGGCTCTGCTGCCTTAGCACAAAAAAAGGGGGAGAAAGGCTCACAAAGGAAGCCATTGTTCACCAGGTCTGGAGAGGAATCTAAGCACGTCCCAAGGACGATACCCTCACCTCCAGTCTGCTCTCCAGAGCCCTCACTTCGCCTCCACACCAGTCCCTGACTACGAGTTTCTGAAGATCTAGTTTCCTCCTGGCTGTCTTGGACAACGCAGCCCCATCTGTCTGCATCTGTGGCTCATGCCAGCTCAGCCTACAGCCGTCACCTGAAAGTGGTGATAAGCTGGTTTGTAACCACGGGAGCTGGGTACAGCAAACCGTCTGGCAGCAACAAAGACTGGAAATGGTTGCAAACACAGTCACAGATGCCAAAACAGACAAGGTTTGGGGCAAATCAAGACGATCCCAGGTAAAGTTGAAAGGAGATGTGAGAGGCAGTAAAAGCCTCACAGGTTTGGCAGTAATAAAAATGGGTTTTGCTCTGTCCCTACCATCTGATAAATCATTTCTCAAGGGTCTCACAGCAAACCTGGTACAACATATGCACTCTCTACCAAATAAACGCACCTCTTCTACAAGGAGGGAAAAAGTTCTCGAGAATACCTACCCGGTAACAAAACACTTTCTGCAGATTTCCCAGTTTCTAACCTATGATTCAGGCTATAAAACCAGGTTGGGAAACTACCAGAGAATAGCGGTGGGGTTAAAATGAAAACTTAAGGTACACAGTCCTGGCCTCTTGGTTCTTCCCAGGGAATTTCACAGTGCAGATGTCAAAACCTAAAGCAGATCATTCAGTATCCTATCAGAAAAAGGGATTTCGATGTCTCATGGAGTTTCTGCCACTGTGAATGCAATTTTGAAAGAAAAGGGGAAAAACAGTCACATCACTTATCCACTGGTTAAACCCTCAAAACAAAACAAAACATGTTCACCGACCAGTGGATCTACCTATATGGCACCTGTCTTGCTTCCTGGCTTGGGTACTGGCCGCTGTTTCGCCCAACACAAGGTTATCATTTCTGCAGTCGCCTAATCTATCAGCAGGTTGCAACCTGGACTCACTGACCACAGCCACTGAGACATGATGGACTGATTATAAGGAGCAACTGCTTCCTTATTCTCAAATCACAAGCAGCCAGAGATGGCTGGAGGATTTTTTAAAATTTGGTTTGGTTTTCCAGCCAAGACTTTCTCAAAGTTCATTGTTCTTTGAAGTGGAAGCATTTAATTTTCTAACAAACAAGTAGACGCATACAACTACAGAACTTGGAATTGAGGATGAAAGTTGGGACGTGAGAAAATAAGGGGCTAGGAGTAGCTGAGATCAGGAATATCCAGGGATTCTTGGCATAGGAGGCCACAGCAGCTGGCCAGGCACTCTCTCTCCAGGGTGTCTCAAGGGGAAATCACCCATCGATCCTAGGACACGCGCGTTTCTAGGGCCGATCCCTTACCTCAGAACAGCCTCTGCCTCAAATTCCTGCTTGCGCTTTAATGTTTAAATTATTAAATGCATTAATGTATTTACATTATTCAAGTCTTATGTGCATTTTTCTAAGATAATTTATGTATAAGAGTTTGAATGTCCATGACTGTTAATGTCTACAACCCTTCCTGTTCATTATTGATTCTGGAAGAAAAAAAAAAAAAAGGCAGAGTTTTAATGCCTTATTTTTAATGTATTAAGAGTCTGAATAAGTGCATTCTCTTTTTTCTTTTGTAATTTCATAATTTAAGTAGTGCATTTATTAAACTGACATAGTATGAATCGTGGGGAAGCCTGGCACAGCTCCACACTGCCGCGCAGCCCGCTCCTCTGCTCCCGTGCGGCCAGGCAGCAGCCTGCACTCACTCAGCACTCTTCCCACCTCTGCGAGCACCAGCGGCAGAGCAAGGGCAGGGACCAGCCCAGTTTACGCTCCCACAATGAGATCTTCTTCCTCCTCCTTCAAGGCCTTGCCCAGATGGCCTCTCTTCGCTACCCAGGTTTTCTCCACATCAGACATGCGCGTCTGGATGTGCCACGGGTTCTATCCAAACAGAACCCACAATCGGCACACAGTTATCCAGAACAATGAACATGCTAGAATCTTCACATAGCAAAAATAAGCAAACCAAACAACTACTTGCTAAAACACACCTCAAAAAGGCAACATCTCCCACTTGGGCAGAAAAACTTGTTTCCTTTTGAAATATAGTTTCCCCAGCAGGAAAAAAAAAAAAATCCCTGGCAGCAACAGCCAACAGAGCGACAGTGACACCCAATGGCATATTAGTTTAATCCCAGCTAAGCATTCCCCAGAGACTGTCCCCAGAGATGGGTCTCAGGCCCAGAGTTCCTGTGTGAACATGGATGCCTGAGCGAAAATCAGTTATCAGCTACTCATCACGAAGCTGACCAGCTAATGGATAAAGGTCCTGCCGGTCGTGGGCCACTCATGCTCGGGTTATAATTACACACATGTGCACACACTGCCCAGCACAGGCCACATCAGCACAGTCTCCTCCTGGAGGGGAGGAGGGCACATGGGCACAGGTATACACAAACACGCCGGTGCACAATACATGCACTGAGCAGCGCTGTACAAACCAGCTCCAAGTGGGAGAAAGGAAACCAGGAGTTGACGCTGCCGTTTCTCATGCCCTACGCACACGCACATGCGCATACGCACACACACGCACAAATACACTATGCATATACTATTTTATATTCCCCTCCCCCTTTCTTTTACTGTTTTCTTGTTTCCTTCTCTTTTTTCTTCTTCTTTTCTTTTCTGGCTACTCATTACCATTCTTTAACTGTTACAATTTATATCAGCATATAATGTTAAATAATTACAGGGAGCGGAGCTCACTCTAGTGAGGATATAAACGCGCTGTGGGAATCTACAGATTTAAACAAATAACACTCACAGCAGGGGGCGAGCGGATGAATTAGCATTAATATCCTGCCTGGGAGATCCCAGTGCACTGGTACTGCTTAAATACAGATCTTTTCTGTAACAGTCAATATGACAGCTCCCGGCAATACGGCCCCTTTTCCCTTTCCCAGTCAATATAGCAGTCAGTGAAAATAGAAACGTCCCTATAGCAATCAATATAGCAGCCAGCTAAAATAAACCCTTCCCTTTTAAGGGCTATATAATAGTCAGCTAAATGGAAGAATTGGCACCCCTGTTGGATAGCTCAGCAGAGAAGCCAAGGAATGAACAGGCCATGAGCACTAATGATCCTTCAGCTCCTTGAAGAGGCCCTGCCTGGGAAGAGAGAGGCTGTCCATAGGCAGGGAATCAAGAGGGAGCTCATGAGGGATCCCTGGCAGGCCGCTCCCAAGGCCCTGGGAGTGATAACATGCCATTAGCAGGTGACAGGGTCACTTCTCACTGAGGTTTAACTAAAATGGCCAGAAAATTTTGAGTTCTTTTTCAAACTGTCAGCTGGAACAGGGTAATATCTGTCCTCAATGGGAAGTATATCTTGATGTGACCCCCCTACTCTGCTCCTCCCACCTCAGCCCCAGAAGGTTAATGTATTAAGTTTTTGGTTTTGTTTTTGTTTTGTGGTACTTGGGGCTGAACCTCAAGCCCGTTTTGTATTTTTCTATTTTGAGTCAGGGTCTCACTAAATTAAGCATGCTATCTTCGGCCTCAAACTCGAGATCCTCCTGCCCCCGCCTCCCAAGTGGCTGGGATTACAGGCGTGCGCCACTGCGCCTGGCTTTAATGTATTAAGTTAACAGCCCATGGTTTTCTGTTTTCCAGGATCAGGGACAGTGATTGTGCCAGAATCAGATATCCAGCTAAGTCAGTGAAAAACAGAATTCTACATGAATGCTATCCCGTGTACACATAGAACTTGTTTTTAAAACTCTCAGCCATCAACTTATTAAATATTGTGATGACACTGTATTTTTCCCCACTCACATCATGGAAAATATTCTTTTTCCTTGAAGGCTACAGGGAAAAAATTTTATTACAATATAATTCAAGGGATGGCTCCCCCGAAAGCTAAAATAGACCAAAGGTCTTTAAAAAAGGAGAAAGGAGACAAGGAGTATTTGATCAAAAGAGGGAATGCATCTGAAATCACAGTGCTTTTTCATTAGAACTAGAGACTTCTAAAATTAGTTCAGCGGGATTTAAGGATTTGACAAATATGGAATATAACCACTGACATCATGGCAGAGGTTTCCAACTAACACTCCTGAAGTAAATGCTGGGATTCTGTTATGCTCCAAAGCAGACGAACATCAGGGACCCACCCCACCCTCATTAAAACTCAACAATCTGTCTGCCATCCTTTGGGTAAATCCACAGAGGGTCCCTGTCTCCCTGGCCAGGTGTTTAACACACAATGATGCTCATGTCATCAATCAGGTGACTCAGTCAAGTGCCACAGTGTTGGGTATCAGGGAAAAAGATTCTGCAAGTCCTCATTGAGAATGCTAGTCTTTAAAAATTCAGACCCCAACACCCCACCTAAGAGCACCTGCTCCTTACTTCAGGAATGCTAGTTAGGTAACATCTTTGAAGTGAAAAGGGTTAACATGATCAAGGCCCTCCTGTGGCAATGCACATCTCCATGAGGTCTTACAGTCAACAAATGATGTAGAAGTCACAGGTACCACAGCCCACAGAAGTCATAGGTGTCACAGTCCACAGAAGTCATAGGTCCCACAGTCCACAAAAATCATAGATCCCACAGCCCATAGAAGTCATAGGTGGAGCCGGGCACAGTGGCACACGCCTGTAATCCCAGCGACTCAGGAGGCAGAGGCAGGAGGATGGCAAGTTCAAGACCAGAGACAGTCAGTGTAACTTAGCAAGACCCTGTCTCAAAAAAAAAAAAAAAAAAAAAAAAGTTAAAAAAATGGGCTGAGGGTACAGCTCAGTGGTCCAGCACTTGTAAAGCATGTAAGCACAAGGCCCTGGGTTCAACCCCCAGTACCACAACAAAAAAAAAAAAAAAAAGAAGAAGAAGAAGAAGAAGAAGTCATAGGCCCCACAGTCCGGAGAAATCATAGGTCCCACAGTGCACAGAAGTAATAGGTCCCACAGAAATCACAGGTCCCACAGAAGTCAAAGGTCCCACAGATCACAGAAGTCATTGATCCCTATCCCAGTACACAGAACTCATACAATGCCCCAGTCCACAGAAGCCGTAAGGTGCTACAGTCCACAGAAGTCATAGGTGCTGCAGTCCCTAGAAGTCAAAGGTCCCATAACCCACAGAAGACCTTCTTAGGAAGTCCTAGAGCTCATAGTCCTGTGATGGTGGCAGCCATTCAATAGGGGAAGTGGATATGTGGGAGAGACCCAGGATGCCCCTATTATTTTGTAAAATGTGGTATCACAAAACGTGAGTTACTGTTGTGATTTCACATGACATTCAGCTGAATCCAATGGGTACTTTATAACTTTGGCATGAGTGGACAGCTTCATTTCCAAGCCACACACAAACATTTGAAGGTATACATTCTCAATCAGATGGCAGTACAGCTGGAAAGAATGCACCATGATGTTAGCAAAAACTCCATTGTCTACAGATGCCATTATAGTCATCAAAGGTTGGTGGGTGGAAGGTGGGGGGGGGGCAGGAAGGAAGGGAGGGACAGAGAAGGAGAGAATAATGAAAGAGAAAATAATTCTGAAAGGAAAGGGGGAAAGAGAAACATAAAAAGAAAAGATGAGAGATAACAGAAGAGGTAAAAAAAAAAAAAAGAAAAACAAAAACCTTACTTTGTCATTTACAGTTTAAAGCTTTCAGGGCATTTTACGAAATGACAGTTGCAATAAAACAAATAGAACTGTGAGTCATCTGGTTTCCAGTTTGAGTCAAAAGGGGTTGTTTCTGGACAAACTGAAAGAAAAGCAGCTCTGTGCCTGCACACTGAACGATGCCTATCGGTGCACCACAGCTACAGCACAGGATGTGGAGAGACAGAACATGGAGGTGAGAGTGTGCATTGCCTTTACTGGTCCCAGTGTCACTGCAGATAAAGACTGTCGAGATTTAAACCATAATAATGGAAAGGCTATAAAGGTCTCAGTTATAATGTTTCCTCCGATGTTCCCTTTCATAAAATGCCCTCTTTATGTCGCCACGTGGCAATGATCCACTGACACCACCGTATGTGTGGCCCCCGTGGGAATGCTGCACCCTAGTCTCCTTGCAGGAAGGCAGGCAGCAAGTGGGCAAGCCAATTCCCTGGCTCCTCATCTTCAGCACACACAGCCAGCATACACATTCACTCATCCCACACACGTGCAGGGTCTGTTCCTACTCACTGCCAGGAGCCAAGCATGGCGGTATATGGCCATCCAACAGAAGCCTTGGCAAAGTCCTAGGTGCCGAACCCCAGAGAAAGAAACAAACACAAAATGTATTCGGCTTCGAAAGATGGCCACACAACACAGGGACTTCTTTCTTATTTGGGCACTTCAAAGGCGCGTGGCAGCCTGGCAGAGTGATGGGGCTTTTCCTCCTCTGTGCCAGAGCAAAGGGGAGATGGTGGAACACAAGTCAGAGAAAGTGCTCACAAAGGGGACTCAGCTGAGCACCCACAGACACCTTTACTTGGACTTAGCAGACAAAAAACGTGCAGAAAACCATTTGTTTCAAAAAGAACCATTTGCAGGGCATGGTGATCCACACTATAATCCCAGCAACTCAGGAGGTGGGAGGCAGGAGGATTGCAAGTTCAAGGCCAAAGGTGGCCTGTGTTACCCACCAAGACCCTCAATCAAAATCAAATAATAAAAAAGGGGGCTGAGGGTGCAGCCCAGTGGTCCTAGTTCAACATCCAGGTACCAAAAAAAAAAAAAAAAAAAGCACCATTTACCTGTAATCTGCCACCCAATCATTCCAGCACCAGAGAACCAAAGGAAAATAGAGGGGTGGGAGTGTAGCTCAGTGGTAGAGCCCTTGCCTAGCATGTGTGCGGTCTGGGGTTCAATCTCCAGCATCTCTCAAAAAAACAGACCTCCTGCAAATTAATGATCCATATATACAAGGAGGTAAGAACCAAAACAGATAAAGTGAATACAAAAGCTACATGTAGGGATAAAATAAGGCTGGACTCTGTTAAAGCAGGGAGACCGTGTGAGGCAGTTAGAAAAGCTAATGCACAAAATTAATAAAGGACCGACCTGATCAACCCCAACTCAGTGGCAGATACAGAATGGTAGTTCACATTTTCTAGGTGGGCAGCCAGTGCCAACCACAAACCACCACTGGGCTGCCTTCCCTGTTGATCTATAATTGGTGAGCCTGTGATAGAGCCACCAATTATCTTTAGGCCCCTGTATTTAGTTCACAGACAAAGGGAAGCAGGAGAGACCAGTTAGCAATGAGTAAGTAATAGCAGCGAAAATACATTGTATTTTACAGAGCTTCTTTGGCAGGAAAAGCTGTTTGGAAAATAAAAAGTGAAAGAATAAAATAAGCTAGAGAAACTCAATTTTCTTCTCTCTTCCTCCCAAAGCCACACTTAGGCTAAAATGAGGTTTGTGCAGGTTAATCCTTATGAAGGAAAAGGGGAAAAAAAAAAGTGATTAAATACATTAAAAAAATCAATTGTACATTAAACCAAATCCAGGAACTGCAAAAACAAACACCACGGCATTCTTCCAGCTGGTATTAGCTCGGCCAGTCTGGTCAGTAGGGGATACCCCCACCTGACAGAGCGTGAGGTAATGGAAGAGAAGCCAGGGAAGGAGAGAGAACAGAATGGGGAGAGAGCGTGGGGGGATCTGGATTTCACTGGAAGTAAAGTTATTTCTAGATATTACAAAGGAAGAAACAATGTGTCCTGTAAGTGGGGCTCTGGAGACCAGGCTGAAATCTTCAAAAATCTGGTAGAAATAACAATAACGATAACAATAATCATTTAATAAACAGAGTTACAAACCACTTCACTGTCAAATGATTTGCCACTATTCCTAGTCACTTCTGTTCATTAGCAGATTCTATTAACTCATTTTTCAGAGACCACAGAGAGAGCTGGAGAGCTGAGGCTGTGACACTACTTTGTCCTTGAGGAAAGCCACTGTCTGCATGGAAATTCCTACTGCTCCTAGTGCCCTGGGATCCTAAGAAGAAAACCCAACAGGATGCAGAGCCACAGGAAAGCAGCACAGGTCACCTGCTCCTCCCACGGAGGAATCAGAACTGAGGATTCTTAGCTGATCCTAAATGAACCTCACAGGGCTGAAGGATCTCAGCCCCTTCGCTTCTCTATGTGAACTAAAACCACCCAAGTCAGCCTGCGACCAACCCTTCTCCTTTCCAAACTTGCTTCTGCCACACAGCTGGAAGGATATGAGGGCATGGGGGAGCACTCAGGGGCTAAGCTGGTGCGGTGCTTCTGGGAGGGGCCAACTAGTTACTTATTTCACACAAGGCTTAAGCCGCCCATATGTCTGGGGCTCCACAGTCTAAACAATTAGCAAACCCAAAGCTTTCCCTCAATGTGCTTCTGCGAGAAGTCATTAGGAATTGCAGAGAAACCTCTGTAAGGCTTGCTTGGTGGGGTAAAGTGCCAATAGGAAGAACAGGTAACCAACCACGTGATAGCAGTATCCCAACAGAATAAGACATAGATCCAAGGGGAAAGTTTCAAAACCTCTTAACACTGTTAGAGTGGGTCATCGATGACTAGCACTTAGCAGCAAGTAAGATCTGACAAAAAGATTTTATTCTTTAAAAGGCAGCTCTAGCCAGGCACAGCGGCCCACGCCTGTAAGCCCACAATTCAGGGTACAAAGGCACAAAGGATCACAAGGTTGAGGCCAGAGGCAGCCTATGTAACTGCGAAATCCTGACTCAAAATAAAAAATAAAAAATGGGCTAGGGGTGCAGCCCAGTGGTAGAGGAGTTGTAAAGTATGTGCAAGGCCTTGGGTTCAACTCCTCAGTACTGAAAGGGAAAAAAAAATCTTTATTCTCTTATCTTCAAAGCAGGTGAACTTTGCTGACTTGGTTCTGACAATGTAGAATGTGTGGATTCTGATGGGAACACAGATGAAGAATTTACCTGAGGGACAGAGGAAACAGAAACAGAGGACCCTGGATATTATGCTCTCTTTGCTTAGGTAGATTCTGGTGACTCTCTGAAGACCTACACGACATCAGTTTAAGAGCTGGAGTCAAAAGCAAACTGCTCATTTGTCCAACCTCTGCTCTGCCAGCAAGAGATGGAATAACAGGCAGTTGCTGCCCCCTAGATGCTGCCAGGGACATAGCACTTTCTATACAGACATCAGATGAAAAGATCCTATTATCTCCCTCCAACCCATAACCTGTCATTAGTGAGGTACATGGGTGCAGACGCCTCCTCCAAGCCCGAGGAGGCGCACATCACCTGTGATAAATTAATAGGTGCCTTTTCAACAGCTAGGATGCATACAAAAGACTCCAACCAGGGAGAACACAGTAAGGCAGCAGCTTCAGAGAACAATCCCACATCAGCAGGCAGCCCCTCCCAGGGCTGCAGCCTGCCTGTGTGGCGTCCCCTCCTACCACACCAGTGCCGTCAACAGTGAGGTCAACACCGCATCAGACCTGTCCTCCCCATCTGCTCAAGTTCGGCAGTATGGATCTGGGACTCGGAATCCCAGGCCCGCCGCTCACTAGCTCTATGAGTCTGACTGCAATGGGCTTCAGTTTCCTCACTGTAAAATGAGGACAAGAGTAATCATCACAGGTGTGTGAGGCTCAAACAAGACAGAAACAGAGACCAGGGCCAAGGCCAGCGTATAACACAGTAGCACTCCTGGCCTATGGATTAGGAGTAATAATTGCTCAGTTAATCAAAAAGTCAATTAAAGTGAGGAATCATTAAAAATGGAGCCTACTCTACACACATTCGACATTTTATGTTAACTGAAAACCTATAAATGTACAGTCATTTATTTGCTACTCTTTTGATGCAGAGCCAAGACCTCGTCTTTGACTATGGGCCCACAGACTGAAGTTCTTGCATAAACTCCACCCACAACGAAACCTCCACATTTCTAAAGCAAAGTAGGTACTTACAGGTATTAATAAAGCAACCAAAATATGGAATCTTTATGACCTTGCCCAAATGTTTGTCATCTCACTCACACCTAATTTGACCGCAATCTTTTAGTTCACACACCAAACATTTAACATAGTTTGGAGTTTTTTTGTTTTGTTTTGGTGTTTTTTGCTGTTGTTTCTTGTGGGTTTTGTTTTGTTTTGTTGAGACAGGGTCTTGCCACGTAGCCCTGCTGCGCTGGAACTCCTTATTTAGACCAGACTGGTTTCCAACTCGTTGGGATCCTCCTGCCTGTGCCCCTCAAGTGCTGGGATTACAGATATGCACAGCCATGCACAGCTTTAACTTAATTTTTATAGAAAGTATTTTTACACTAATCTTTCTAGAACACATTATATTGTAGAATCCTCTTTTCACCTTTATCTTTCACTGGTTTACATCATATTTAGTAAAACAGCTTAGTTCAACAAACACTTTTAGCACACGCAGGTTTAGGAGCTGGCCAGCCACTTCTTGCTGTGAAGAACAGTTTGGGAGTGACTGGCCAGGCTGCCTCATCCCAGCACTAGCCTGGTGAGAAGGTTCCGGGGGCCTACCTGGCAAGTTGGTCAGCTATAAGGGGGGTCCAATACAAGCTCTTGACACACTGAAATAAGTACGTGTCTCCTGATACCCCATTTCATTTCACAAGAGACTTGAAATGGCTGCAAAAGTACACATCCGCCAGGCCTGGTAGTGCACATCCATGACCCCAGCGCTCAAGAGGCTGAAGCACGAGGACCATGAGATCAAGGCCAGCTACACAGCAACACTGTGTCAAAAAGACAAAACCCAAAGCAAGAAAAAAAGGAAAGAAAAGAAAACGCACACACGATATGAAATGACAGAGCAAAGGGAAAATATGAGGAAAGGAGAAAAAGATGTTTAATATTGTTTATCTCCCTTCACCACCAAAATCCACTTTCAGTGAAGTGTACAAAAACTAACCCACGTGTACAAATAATGAGCTTGCATGCTGGATTCTGTTACAGCAGCTTGTTCTTGCAACAAGGCTGGAAAAAGTAACCCTGCCATCAAAGACCCTCTTGCTGTGGGCCTGACAGGGCCACAGCCAACACCCACAGACAAAGGTCTCCGAGCAGACTCTGAGGGTAGTAGGGGTGATCACTGATCCAAGCACCATCCCGTAGACTCGGCACCGACTGGGAAGCTGCTGCCCAGAGTGGCTGCCAAGCCAAGAGGTCGCAAAGGTGGCATTGCGTCTTCTGGACAGGGTAATTTATCCATACGTACGCTCCGCTGGGGCGAAGCGTCAGCTCCGCTCTGCCTCTGACTGTCAGGGAGTGCCCCCAGATAGATTTACCTCGAGAATCACTCAGTGTCGGCCCCATCTCTAGACTGCTCGGACAAACTCATAATGGCAGAGCGAAGATTTGTGGAGCAACAAGCATAAATCTTGGTTATAACTACAAACCATAAAAGAAAGGAGAGCTGGGAGGGAAGAAGGAAGGGCGGCGGATACGTCCTTCTCCCAAGCACCACTTCATCTTCCCGCTGCTTCGAAAGGCGCACAAAGGGGATTGACTATGAGATCGTATTTTTCAAACTGAAATTGGTCTGCATGGTTTGGCAATGGGCTCAAGCATTTTAAATTGAAATTAGCCTGAAAAACGTAGGCTACAGGATTATCCTAAGAGCCATGCAACATTCAGTGCTTTGCGAACTGGGGACTGTGGGGAGTTCATCTGAGTTTGCCACATGGCGCACCCACCCTTTATGTCACACTTGCAGACACTTTTATGTGAAAATGCTTTCAAATAAGATGATCGATTTTAAACAAAGGGGAAACATTTCAGGAATGTCCCTCTTCCCCAATAAGAGGTGGGGATCCCATCTTTAGCCATGCCTAATAAGGCAGCTAAGGAACTATAAGCCTAAATCCTCAGAAGAACGGGGGAAGAAAGCTTCCTTCTGAAAAACGACGCTACGCTCCGGACAAGATGACCTCCCCCCATCACGATGTGCTCTGAAGAAAAGGCACACAGGTCCTCGGGCCTTCAGTTCCTACACCTCCAGAATAAGGACACTGCTCGGTTATCTACAAGGCAGGGCCTCTGATTACAGGAACCAGAGCAAATACAAGTATTACTATGAAAGCCAGGAACCTAAAGTATAAACAAAGGTGAAGAACTACTTCAAATTCCATTTCTTTAATTATTACTCCTCAGAGTTTTGATTCATCTAATAATTATTTGTAAAAGGATACCTCCAAACTAAAAAACAACCTCTTCATTTACCTGAAAGAGGAAACAACTTGAAGGGCACCGCCTAGTCTTTTCCATAAACCTTCTCAGACTATAATAGAAAGGATGGAGTAGGAAGAGGCAGTAATTTCAAAATCGGTAAGTGGCCTGGAGATTATAGCCACCCAGAAATGGAATGAGGCTTTTCTCCAGTTCATCCATCTCAGCATTTAGCTCTAACCAGTTTTCCTTACCAGATCTGGCAGAATAGGCAGGAAGCGCAGGTACCCTCCCAACCAGGAGCTGGTACACGCAGACTGAGTGTTACAAAGGCAAGGTGTTCTCTACTGTGGGCTTTATACTGCTGATGAGAGGGGAGTGGAGAAGGAGAAAAGCCAGTATTTCTTCCTATCTGAAAAGTGCTCGAGTCTCAGGCCCAGTACCCTAGTTCTGGTCACATAACGAAACTGTCACCATCAACAAGGTACACCATGAGGCCCATTCGCAGGTTGTTTATATATGATTTTGGTCCCCAAGTATCTCAGCAGCCACTGTGAAGGGTGACCCTAAGAAACAGGTTAAGCACCAAAATCTGCAGATGATTTTTTTTCAGTGCTGGGGGTGAAATCCAAGGCCTTGTACATGCTAGGCAAGCATTCTCTCACTGAACCACATCCTCAGCTCCTGGTTTACTTTTTAAAAATAAGAGCAAAGCCAGGTACAGTGACACATACTGGTAATCCCAAATATTCAGTGGCTGGGGCAGGAGGATCATGAGTTTAAGATCAACCTGGCAACACGGTGAGATCCTGTCTCTCATAGAAAGAAAAGGAAAGAAGAGGAGAGGAGAGGAGAGGAGAAGACAAAGAGAAAGAGAAAAGGGGAGGGAGGGAAAGAAAGAGGAAAGAGGAAAGAGAAGAGAGAAGAGAGGAAAGAAAGCAAGAAAAGAAAAAAGAAAAGAAAGGCAGGTAGGAAGGAAGGGAAAGGAAGGAAGGTGAGTTCCGGGTTATTCCTGTAATGTCAGCCCTACTCACTTGCACCCTGGCAGACACTCTTGGGTGAGAAACACAAGTGCAAGTGACAGCTAGCTATAGCACGGAAATCAGCCAATAGCATTTAATCCCATATATTCTCGAACCTAATCTGGACGTTTCAATAGCTTTAGATGGCTACAGAACCTTATGCAGATTAGAATCACATGTGGATCGGATTGGAGTGAGAGAGCTCTCTCAACTTCAATCTGCATGCGGTTTTAATCCTCATCTGCTCTTTTAGCCCTCTAAAACTGTTGAAAAGGTGCAAATAAGATTCAAGAATATACAGTACTTTAAAATTAGTTTGCCATATTCAGTACTTTAAGATTAGTTTCCCATATTTATTTTTTCCTGGAAAAATGCAATTTCCTGAAAGCCCTTAAATAGCTGGTTTCATTTCCTATGTACTTGTAAAACAGTTTCATAAATACAGTATCAACATCAATTTTATTTCCCCACAAAATGCTTTGAATTTTGTAAAATAAATACGTATATGTTATGCTATACATACACACATCAGTATACACAAAGAAATGTACTGAGAGTGAAAATTCACCCTTCAGAAATACTGTGGTAGAGAAAAAATGAGAAACACCTACCCACAGTGGGTTTGCCAATTAGTACACCAAGGTATTCTAACCCCAAAAGCTGCAAATGATACAAACACTGAGGAGATTGTGGCAGGAATACACCTAGACATCTTTAGGAGACAGACAAGTAGCCCTAACTATTCTTAAAGACAAGCTCATGGTACGGGCTCCCTGAATTCATCAAGATATCAATGATCTTTTGATTACCAGCATCTGGTTAATGGGTATAAACCAAACAGAAGAACCTCAGATATCCCATGCGTAAGGCAGGTGAGCTCCCCAGAAGGCCTGAGCTCAAATACATGCTGTGAAAACCCCTGGACAAGGTTCCAAGTTAACTTTAGGGAGAAACCTATGGCTACAGGAGGGTATGTCTGCACCACAAGGGCAGGACTACTGACATGGCCGGATCTGCAACTGCACAACTTACACAAATTCAGCATACTAAAAATACTAACCTAGAAAGTATGACAAAGTATAAATGGCCCTCATCATTTAAAAAAATCCATTGTGTTATAGTTTGGAATTATTTTGGAGGACAGAGCAGGGAACAAGGTTAGAAAGAAAAAACAGTAGGGCATGGTGGTGCATACCTGTCATCTCAGCATTTGGGAAGCAGAGGCAGAAGGACTAAGTTCAAGGCCAGCCTGGGCTACATAGCCAGACCCTGTCTTGAAAAGAAAAGAAAGAAAAAGAAAAAAGAAAAGAGAAGAGGAGAGGAGAGGAGAGGAGAGGAAGTAGGAGAGGAAAGAAAAGAAAAGATGCTATACCTACAAGTTACAGGAAGATAGGATGGAAGAAGACTTACCCATTAGAGAGAACATGGTGTCAAAGAGCAAAAAGCTGAAATTCTAGTTGAGCCAAAACCCATAGGCACTTGTAAAATAGGTGCGCAATAGTATTGCTGAACATTGGGCAATCAAGTTGAGATAAATGAGCAGTCATGCAAATGAAACTTTATTTACTGCTTACTTCAAATAACCAGAAATCATATGACTAAAAAGAAATCTCAAACAGTTGCTTAACCCCAGTTTCAGGAGAGAGAGACTGTGTTTGGTTGCACGCCTTATAAATTGGATGCATCTGATTTTGTAAGGGAGGGTACACACACACACACCTGCCCCTGGTGATATATGTCTACAAATCTTTGTGCATTTGCATCTTTCATTGTGAAGGTGTGTGCCATGAATTTCGTTATTGCTTTACGCTGTGTGTGGATGCCTCTGTGTGGCCCTGTGTACCTGTCTCTCTGGGTGTGTATGTAGACAACAAGTACGTCTTTGCTGATCGTGCCATCTGGGTATACCCGAATGTTCACTCGTGGCCCCTGTGGGTTTGTGCTTCTCTGCACGGTCACCTCCGCATGCACACACACCTCACTGTGTGCAGATAAAAGACTTGGTCCCACTACGGGGAGATCTATGTGCTTATGTGGTTTGATGTCTGCCCCTATCACTAGCTGCATGAGCTTGGGGGGGCGGGTGTGTTTTCCAGTTGTGGCACAACTGCAGGATGTGGTTTCCCTAAGAACTGAGTTACCCCATATGAACAACTGTCTGCCATTCTTATTTTTATTTTTATTATTTTATTATTATTTTTTTTTTTTGTAGTGCTGGAGATTGAACACAGGGCCTTGTGCATGCTAGGCAAGCACTCAAACCTTGAGCTACATCCCTAGCCCATGCCTCCATTTTTTTGTTTGGTTTTTGTTTGAGACAGGGTCTCACTATGAAGCCCAGACCAGCCTCAAACTCAACTCTCCTGCCTCCACCTCCCGATTGCGGGGATTATAAGTGTGTGGCACCATATCCAGTCCCCCCCCCTTCCCTCTCTCTCTCTCTCTCTCTCTCTCTCTCTCTCTCTCTCTCTCTCTCTTTGTGGTACTGGGGAGTTGAACCCAGGACCTCACACATGCTTTTTGCAAGCATTCAACCACTGACCCATACACCCAGCCCTCCCTTTCTTAATAAGAAGAAAAGTTACTTCTAAGTGATCGCCTAGTTCTGGAACAAAGAAAAAGAATGCCCTCAGCCTCTAACGCTCGGTCCTTTTAGGGTAGAGCCCAGGCAGTTTCCTTTAACGTATTTTATGGAAAATACAGTTAAAAACAAAATAACTCACCAGGGTGTTGCCCCACCATGAGAATATCTATTCCTTAAGTCCTAACTTCAAATGCTACAAAAACCGTCTCTAAGTCCCATCCACCACACTCTTCCATCTCGGAGTAACGAGAGGCCCTCTCAGATTCCCAACCAGGCAATTCTGCACCAAATTATACACAATTTTGTGCTGCTTTCTAAAATTATATACGGTCTTATGCTGCTTGCTAATTGTTTCCTGTGTACAAATGCCTTTTCTTCACCAAATAAAATACGTGAATTACTGGAGAACAAGGCTTAGTGGGATTCCGCAATTGCCTGTTCTCCGGTCCTCAAGCCTGAGCTGAGCTGCGCACCCAGGAGACGGCTAGCGAGCGCTGCCGAGGACCGCTCCTGCCTGCAGAAGGGGCCAAGCGCCTGTGCTTTCAAACCACAGCCCCGCGAGCTGATCTGTGCGCCAGGGCTGCCACCTCGGTGCTTCTCTAACACCCTGGGATTGTCATCTTGCCGGCTGCCAGTCCACAGCAGCCACAGGCTCTCTTCCCACTCGATCTGTGGCCCTGACCTGCCCCACAAGCCGGCCCTCAGCAGGTGCCTCTGCCTGACACCCTCCCACTGCCGCTCCCGAGAGGAAGAAGTTGTTCGCGCAAGACCACAGGACGCGGCTGGTGCCCTCATTTAATCAGGCTGCTGCAAATGGTTGGCCAAAAGCAATAAGGGCATGACTGAGAGACTGTGGGAGTTTAATATGAAAAAATTAATAAAAAAAAAAGGGGGGGGGAGGAGAAAGGGTCCACCTTTTAATAGGGCCCTAATTACCCAACTCACAGGATCAGCCCAAATGAGATGGGAGTTTATTTCAGGTTTTTTTTAATTATTGTTTTTTATATATATATATAAATTGCTGCTATGTGTTTTCTTTTCTCTGAGCAATTATGCACCAAGTATATAAAGAGGAGAAAAAAATATTAATTAAATATAAGGTAATTGTAGCACTGGCCTGGAGAGGATGAGTCTGAACTCTGGACCATCACAGGCTACTAGGGTTTGAAGACTGCTCAGGGCCTCCCAGAAAAGAAAGAAATAAAAATACAACCAGCCAACGAGCAGATGCACAGTGCAGCAGGAAAAGAGCCAGGTCCAGAGGCCTCGCAGAGCACAGGGCCTGCCCGGCTCCCAGCGGCCAGAAGTCAGCAGGCACGCCGACGCCCAGGTCCTCAGAGTTCGCCCGGCCATGCCCCAAAAGGCGCACTGGCCACTCTGCGTGGTCAACAGTCAAATCAGCACATGAAAATTCAAAAGGAGACTGAGGAGGAGAAGGACTGAGGAAGCCCCGACTGTGTTCAAGCTCGACTCCAGCCTAAGTGACAGCTTCGGCCTGAGGGGGTCAGAGGCAGACCCCAAGCCCCCCAGCGGAGAGACGAGCACAGCAAAGCCTCCTCTGGCTTTCATGCCGAGGAGGAGCCCTGGCAACACCACAAAAGGTGAAAGAAGGCCACTGTGGCAAGGCTGGGATGTGAGCCCTAACTGGTGACGGCAGGTGACATGAATGGCAACACTCCTGGCAGGACCTGCATTCTCACGCCAGCCTCCAGCTCAGGCAAATCCATCGCACCCCCTCCACCTGGGGAAGCCTCGGGGCACACTAGGCCTTGGACCTGCTCACGTCATCTCCTCCCACTGCCGCCCTGAGAGCAGGGAAGAAAACAGGTGAGGTGACAGGCGCTGCCGAAAGAAAGCTTGGGCGTCGCACCCTGCACGTACCATCACCGCGCCAGAGGGGAAAGGCTCTGGCGGGTGACACCGAACTCTGGCTCTCGCCCAAACTGTTCTGACCTCTGACTTCTGTTCTTACTACCCAACCCACAGGGTGGTGGCAGCCCTGAAATGGGAAAAACAGAATGAAAACGTGGCAGGCAGGCAAGGACTCTGGCTTGGAACCCCAAAGCAAACACACTTCACTGTGCTGCACGCCTATAATCCCAGCAGCTTGGGAGGCTGAGGCAGGAGGATCACAGGTTAGACCAGAGGTGGCCTGTGCGACTTAGCAAGACCCTGTCTCATTATGAAAAATACGAAAGGACTGGGAGTGTGGCTCCACAGTGGGGCCCTTGGTCAGCTCGCCCAAAGCCCTGGGTCTAACCCTGCAGCACTGAAAAAAAAAAAGAAAAGAAAAACAAAATTTTTTTTTAAAAAGAAAATACCACTTTGTAAAGCAAATTACTTGTAGGACTTAGTAGGCCTTTTGCCTACCAGTAATCTAAGGAGATACTATCAGTAATGCCTATCACCAACCTCATTACTGACCTGGCAAAACCAGAATTACCTCCTTTATCTGTTAAAGGCCACCTGAGGTACTCTCACCCTGAGCAGCAAACAAAGCCAGGTTCAGACAATCAAGAAGTAATCTCATTGGGTCCAGCAACCTCACTCCAGCTCTGCCTGCCAGGGTTCGGACTTCTCAGTAGTTATTACTCTTAGCATCAAGCAGACTGACACATGATCACCTGGAATAGCTGCTTTTAGTTCCAGAAAAGACCAGGATTTACTAAGAAGAGATCTAATTCCTGCACACTAGAACAGAAGTCAGAGGTCAGAAGTCATTCACAGGAAGCTTCCACACAACCCCTCCTTTTGAGGGGACACGGGTGGTACAAAACTGCAGGCTTCTTTAAATTCATATGGCATTTTAATTATTAGAAAGTGATACTATGTGTCTTGGGCACTTACCAGCGGCTCTCGAGGCAGCACACTTTCATTTCCTGGAGTAGAGCTTGGCTACAAAGAAAAAGAGAGACAAAAATAAGATCACAGTGCCACCCAATGGACGTCAAAAAATCAAAAAGACAGGCTATTCTCAAGAAACACACACAAAGGCCTTTCCCATATCCATCGCTGACTTTCTGAAATTTTAGAGTGTTCCTCAGTAGGCTACCTGTAAAAAGTAGCCTGAAGAGTCTACATTTGCCAGGAAACACAGACACTGTTTCTGGGTTCATTTCCACAGCTCCTCACAACCAGGGCTTGATTTTGCTTGGGAGGACCCAAGATCAGCTGCTAAGCAGGAGGAACCTGGACCATCACAAAATCCACAGAAACAGCAATGTTCAGAGGAAATGCTAAGGAGAGAACCATCTCCTCTGCCACCTCACCAGCTGGAGTTGACTGGGAAGAGCAGCAGAGGAAAAGTAGAAAAGCAGAGGCAGCCACAAGGGGGCGCCAGTTGCCCGCGTGCAGAACTTTCTCTGGGCACACAGGTCCTTAAGCATCACTTGTCACTAAAGACATCACCCCACAATAGTGAAGAAGGACCCAGCCTTAAATCCTTTCTGGAAGCTAGTGACAAGCTGGCAAATAAGCAGATCAACCTACAGGCAGGCAGTCACCACTGTGGGCAACTGGTCTGACTCCAGCCTGTTTCCTTCCGGGGTCCAACACCTCACTCTCATAAGCACCTTCGGCCCTTGATGGCACTAGCCAAAATTTAGAGAATGGGTGAGACAGAAACAGAGACAGCCTCCAAGGCAGTGTGCAAATCTCCACAGAAAAAAACAAGCAGTGTGAGTAAGTTACGATGAGTTTCCTCCGTTACTGGTGTTCAAGTCACTTGCCAATTATCTGCAGATAACACACAGCAAGTGCAGCTGCTGTGTGTCCCACGAGCCGGCCTCCAGCCTCCATTCCCCTCCCAGCTACTTCACATGGCCATGTCGGGCCTCCCAGCAGAAAGGGCAGAAGGAGGGAGGGGAAAGAGTCCCATCCACAGAGAGTTCCCCAAGATTTCCCTATGCCCAGCTGCCACACAGCTGGCACTTGGCGCAGCGGCAAGGACTCTGCTGGATGAAGGACTCTATGCCTGTCTCCAGAGTCTTGTCACAAGAACCCCATATCCCCAGAGGAGGCCAGCCATCATGAACCTGACTAGCAGTGTAGGTTGGAGGGAACCTAAGCAAGCCCTCCCTTCCTCCCTGTTCCGCCTCCCAGGGCTCCAGGTAATTGGAAGCGCCCAGTTAGCTCTCTCTCAGCCAGACCCCTCAGAGCGCTACATCCCCCTGCCCTCCCTCTCCCCTTGGACTTCCATGTCCCACAGCAGACCCCCCAATCTCTTCCTTCTGTCATGGGCGTCCTCTAAGTGTGGCCTGTCTCAGAGAATGGCACAAGCACCACCAAACTACACAAACCAGAAGCCAAAAGGTCCTCTGGGAGAGCTCCTGCTCCCTCCCTGCCTCCCCAGAGCCCACCTGCATCACATCCTGCCAGGGTTTCTCCCTAGTAGCCACAGAATCAGCGCTCCACTTCCATCCATCTCTACAGCCACTGCTTTGGCCCAAGATGCTAAAATCTCTTGTCTGGACCATCCCAGCGGCCTCTAATCAGCTCACCCACAGCCATGCTGGCTCTCTACCAACACCTTTTCCACAATGCAAACAGACTATCACTTCCAAAGGCTAATCGGATCACCTCCTCCCCTGTGTAGTCACTCACCCTGGTTAATAACAATGGCTTCCATGGCTTCTCATTGCTCTCAGAAGACAGAAAAAAAAAAAAAAAAAACCCTCAGCGTGGCCTTCAAGGCCTCACATCTACTCTGACTCAAGTCTCACGGTAGCACACTCCCCAGCTCCGTCCACAACAGGTGGACGCTGGCCTCTGCACATGCTGTTCCTTCCCTTCCCTCTTGCCCATGTTACGATGCCTCGGAGCCAGCTTAGGCCTTCCTCGGGGAAGCACTCCTCCCCCGACACCCACGACCAAGGCAAAGGTCCCTATTACACTTACACACCATATTCCTCTTTCAAGAAATACTCAGAGGGGCAGGGTCTGTAGTTCAGTGGCAAAGTACATGCTTAGCCTCTTAACTTGAGGTTCTGAGGTCAATCCCCAGCACTGAAAAGAAAAAAGAATTGGGGTAGCCAGGCGCAGTGGCGCACGCCTATAGTCCCAACGGCTCAGGAGGCAGAGGCAGGAGGATCGCAAGTTCAAGACCCTGTCTCAAAAAGCAAAAAAAAAAAAAAAAAAAAAGGCTGGGAATGCAGCTCAGTGGTCCAGCACTCGCAGAGCACACAAGCATGAGGCCCTGGGTTCAACCCCAGTACCACAAAAAAAAAAAAAAAAGGAAAAAGAAAAAACAATTGGGTAGAACTGCAACCTTACATTTGTGTGATCACTTGAATGATGTACCTCTTTCATCAGATTAAACCACACACGAGCAGAAACTATGCTTGCTTGTCACTGCATTCTTGGGCCTAGGACAGTGCCAGGCACAGATTAGTCCTTCAATAGATATTTGCTGAATGAACGAATGAATAAATGAGCAACAACGAATAGAATAATGGTCCTAATCATTAATACATAATGGATTATGTCTTAAAGTCCATTATCTTCCTGAGGGCTTTCTTTAATCCATTTGGCAAATACTAACTCTGAGTGCACACGTTCAGTGAGCTTTCTTCATTTAATTCTCACAGTAAGTGTACAAAATGACTGCTGATAAGGAAACTGAGGCAAGGGAGGAAGTCAAATGACTTGCCCCCCTCGATGACTCAGCTAGTAACTGGCTCTATAGGGATTTAAACACTCCTACATAATCGAAAAAAAGCAAATTTTATTTAGATCCCATTTTATGTAGTAACAATCTTAATGCTACTCCATAAGTAATAATGTAGGTTATCTGACTAGACGAAACAAACAGCCTTAGTAGTCAGGAAGCCTTATTCTGACTTAAAGCTTTCTTCCTGAGACACAACTAATCACTGTTAATTATTATTGCCAAAGAACTTCCCTGAAAATGAGTTCAGCTGGAGCTAGGGATGTAGCTCAGTGACAGAGCACTTGCCTAACATTTGCTAAGGCCCTGGGTTCAGTTCCAAGTACTGGAAAAAACAAATGAGTTCATCTCTTCACCAGTTCACATGTGCCACAAGGACAAAGTTTAAACAGTAGACGATGCCAAGTAAGTCTCTTTCATCACTTACCCTTTAGCACCGTTTCCAATTGTTAACCGTGTGAGGTGTAATGTTTATAAAAACAAAATTTAAACATTAAAAATAAACAAGAGACCTTCCCTCTCACTCCAATCCTGGGAGACCACTGCAGACACTAGGTACTTACCAACTGTTCCAGGGGTGCAAAGTGTGTAAGAATCGTGCATGTGTATGTGTGTGTGTGTGTGTGTGTGTGTGTGTGTGTGTCCGTGAAGAAACTAAACAGCAACACCCTCCAAGTTCTTTCAGGCTTGGCCTCCCACAACTTTGTGGGAAGCTCAGTGTCAGGACTGCTGAAGAGCAGCATTTCCCTAAACTGCATTCCAACCCGCACCTTGTCCCAGGCCAGCCAGATGCTGTCAGGGACTTCAGAGGGCTCCACACCTACCCGGGACTTGCCCAACATCAACTGAACTCCACCTCATGAAACGCCTGTACTCCAAAAAGGATCACTGCCCACTTCCTGTCACAGGGTCCTTTATAAAACTTAAGGTCCAAATCCAAAATAGCCTCCGTCCTGCCTTCCCTGTTTATTTCCATGGGATGTCATCATGTGTTCTTTAATGGGTAACTAGTTTGCCACCTGTCTCTAAAGGGACAGACACTTTACCATCTTACTGAAGTCTGTATCTTCAGCACCTAGAATATCACAGACACTCAATAAATACAGATGTATTTTCTTTTTTCTTTTTGAGAGAGAAAGAGAGAGAAGGTCTTGCTGTGTAGCCCAGGCTGGCCTCAAATTCATGATTCTTTTACCTCTGCCTCCCAAGTGCTGAGATTATGGGCATGCACCATCATGTCCAGCTTATTTTATTTTTTTAAAAAACTTGTTTTATTTAAACAATTAAAACAGGGGAACCACTTTGTATACAAAGGAATCAAGCAGAGGGCCAGGGCAGTGTCTTTCCTTGGAATCTAATTACAAACATGACCTACTCTTTTTTTTTTTTTTTTTTTTCCCAGTACTGGGGGTTGAACCCAGGGCCTTGCGCTTGCATGTTCTGCAGGTGCTGGACCACCGAGCTGCACCCTCAGCCCATTTTTTACTTTTTGAGACAGACTCTTGCTAAGTTATGCAGACTGCCTCTGGTCTCAAACTTGCAATCCTCCTGCCTCTGCCTTCCAAACCGCTGGGATTACGGGTGTGCGCCACCGCGCCCGGCACCTGGCCTACTCTTACTGTCATGTTGTGACCTAACAGTTCTCCACCATGGAGCAGTAACACCTGGAGAGGACATTCAGACACAGAGAGGTATATCTGGAGGTCACTATGACAGGAGTCCCACTGGCATCTAGGGGCAAGCCAGCTAAACGAGCTTCAACACACCGAATGAACTATTCCCTCCAAAACATCCACAGGACTCCTTGGAGAATCCCAATCTACTCTCACTTCTTTCTGCAGAAGGGCAGATTCACGTCTTTTTTTTTTTTTTCCTTTCAAAATCTTTATTCATATTATTTAGTCCTACAAAGTAGTAACCCTCATTATTCCCATGATACTGTTTTTAATTTTTTTTGGAAATTTTTAACGTACAACTTAATCTGTTTTAGATTCACATCTTAACATGAAACTCCAGACAAAGATGGGCAAAGAGGTGTGGAGCTGACTGTTTGTCCAAGGATAGATAGACCCCCAAGCACTGCTGATCTGTAATTCCAACCAGTCCAGACTTTACAAAAGCCCAACACTTTCTGAGACACCTGCCTCCACATCCCCTCCTTTGAATGGGCAAGTTCATTATCTGGCTTAAGATGGCTCCCTACTAAATTCCAGCTCGAATGAGGAAATTTTCGCAAGGTCATCCATGAATTTGAAAAGAGTATGGTTGCCGGGCACAGTGGCGCATGCCTGTAATCCCAGTGATTTGGGAGGCGGAGGCAGAAGGATCACAAGTTCGAGACCAGAGGCAGTCTGAGTAATTTAGCGAGATGCTGTCTCAAAAAGTAAAAAAAAAAAAAAAAACCCACATGGGTTCAACCCCCAGTACCACAGAAAAAAAAATAATAAAAAGAGTAAGGTTTAAAAGGCACTAACGGAGGTCTTCTACAAAGGTAGAAAGAGGGTCCAAGGCAATCCATGCTCGGGATCCTTAGGGGCCAAAATAAGGAGAGCAGGAAGGAAAGAAAGGAAAAGATTCAGAGTGCTTTAAAAGTCTGGGGACTGAGGAAGTAGCTCAGTTGGTAGAGCACTTGCCTAGCTCGTGCGAGACCCAGAGTTTGACTCCGAGCATTGTAGATAGATGGATAAATGTCTGCCTGGCCTGGTAGCACACGCTTATAATCCCAGCACTCAGAAGGCTGAGGCAGGAGGAGTGTGAACTCAAGGCCAGCATGGGCTATGTATAAGGCCTGTCACAAAAAGCCAATACATAAGTAAGGAAATAAAAAGCCAGACAAACATAAAAGACCATGGTGGCAGAGAGAGAGAAATGTTTTTAGTGTGACGAAGACAAAGGTGCCCTCACTCCTGCTTTCAAAGTACTGACCTTCCCCAGCTGGCGTGCCTGCCCAGGTGCTGATTTCACAGCACAGCAAACTTCAAGTCTCGCAAGGAGTTCATGAACCTGAGCAGTGGGAAAACCTCCAGGTCCTGCAGGACTCACCCCACATCTGCCAAGTGACTGTCCTCAGAGTGTGTCCTAGCCACTCGGTACTGCTCTCTGCTGGGAATAATAAGATCTGATCCACACATATTCTCTGCGAGGCAGTGGTACAATGGAAAGTGCACGAAGTCTAGCATGAATAACTGAGTGACTCTGCATATACTGCACAGCCTCTCTGGGTCTCAGGTTCCTCAGCCAGGGGACTAATGGGAATAACACAACCACCTCGCATTCAGGATTGGAGGGGATGGTCAAAATTCTCTCTTGTCGCTCCTCTGCTTGAAACCAACCAATGGGCTTCGGCTTCTGGCTGGGAAGGAGTACTGGGACTAGATCTACCCCCCACCGTTAGAAGCAACAAGAACAGCAAGCAGGTCGTTGAAGCCACTGCTGGCAGACACTGGGCAGTGGGTACTGCAAGTCTGTGTTCCCTGAATCACTCTGGCTTTCAGCCCGGAGGTACATTTCAGACCAAAGCGAGGGAGGGGATCCCCAGAAGAGGATGACAGTCTCATTGAGTCAAAGAAGTCAAAGATCAGAGTCCAGGGAGACCGAGGCCGGTGAAAGTTGCAGAACAGATTTCCGGGGAGGAAAAAGCTATGCACAAAGAAAGAGAGCTCCAGAAGTCTGCATGTCAGTTCCCGTGAGACTCTGCTAAACAGTGAAACTTGTGCATGCGCAGGGTAAAACTCCATGAGTGAGAAAGAGAGTAGCGAGGAAGCTGGGAGCTGAACAGTTCTCATACGGCTCAAAGGACTCGCAAATCCCACCCAGCCAGACTGGAGTGCCTTCCCTCTCATTCAGGGCATTCCACAGAAATCTGGGGGGCCATCAGCCCTGTAGGGAGGGCCAAATTATCCCTAGGATAAAGGTTACCCTAGATCCACCCTAACAAAGCATGAAAGCAGGACTTGAAAGAATCACAAAGCCAAGCGTGGCAGTGCATACTTGCGATCCTAGTGCTCGGGAGGCTGAGGCAGGGAAATTGCGAGGTCAAGGCCAGCCTGAGCTACATAGCAAGTCTGAGGCCAGCATGGACTACATAGTGAGACTCTGCAGAAAGAACAAAAAGAAAGAAAAAAAGAAGGGAAGGAAGGAAAAGGAAGGAAGGAAAGAAAGAAGAAGAAAAGGAAGAATAAATTACAAGCAACTCCCAATCAGAATAAAACCTAACATTCTTTTTTTTTCAGGGGAGGGGAGTCAGACATGGCCTCCCTATGGCTAGCCTCAAATTCATGATCCACCACCTTCAACCTCCTCAATGCCGGGATTACAAGAATGCATCACCACCCCTCGCTTCCAACATTCTTTAAAGACCATAAAATTCAGTGGTCTACTAGATCTGTGCTCTATCAAGCAGTATAGCACACATTTAATTAGAGGCCCAGGGGGAAAAAAAGGTGAGTCAGAAAAAAATATTTGAGGAAATAATGGCTGAAAACCTTCTAAGTATAATGAAAGTCATAAACTCACAGATCCAAGAAGTGTAACAAATGCCAAGCAGAGGAAACACAAAAGCACATTAAGGGAAATTATATCAAACTTCTGAATTTAGGAAAAAAAAATCTTACAAGCAATCACAGAAAAAGAGAAACATTACCTATAATTAATCAAGATTAGCAATAATTATAGACTTCTGAAATCATGCAAGACAAAATAAAATGGAATGATATCTTTAAAATGTGCCCCCAAGGTAGAGAAACTATCAACTCAAAATTCCATATCCAGTGAAAAATGAATACACATGGAAGGAAGAAAGGAAAGGATGGATCTGTCCACAGAAGTACCAAAAGAATTCTGACTCTTAGCCAGGTGCGGTGGCACACACCTGTAATCCCACTGGCTCGGTGGCGG